>JAHWFP010066141.1:0-18049 GCA_023313725.1 Lithobius niger
AAATTGATGGCTGCCATTGTGGAGCACACAAGTGACGACTCCACAATAATTGGTCTTCAACCACATCTTTGCTCCATATTTGTGGTAAGTTGCACATTTTTTTCATTTTGGCAATGAAAATTAGTGCTCTGAATTCCTATCAGAGTTTAAACTTTTTCAAACAGTGTTATTTTGACGTGGTAGTGCTGTGTGGTACGAAATGATAACAGTTAAATTTAGTACCTTAACAACTAGAACCGAAGTGGGCAATTGGATTTATTATGGTTAATTTTACCTTGGCAGTGTTCTAGAGCGACGCACTGGCGTGTCCGCACAGGCAGTACTATAAACCTGAAGGTTCGAAAAATGCGCTGCTAAATTAACCCTTGTAAATTCGATTGTGCCATTGCCCATATTCGGGCTAGTGTGTGCCGGTGTAAAATTTAACACCGTAGGTTTATGCTCAAACTTAGTGAAATCTGGTCTGTGCTGAGGCTTAGGCCAGAAGTGTTGTTTTGTAAAACGTTGCAAATGGTGAACGTAAAACATTTTTTCAAAGCCTAGTCCCTTTAAATTTAACTTGTAGGCAGTTAATTTATACAACTAGGTAGGCTACAGTCAAGCTTGATTTATTTCTATGTTTAAATAAGTGACCGGTAGTCTTGAGTGCTCCAGTTTAATCCTTGCATGTTAAACAGGATTGTAATTAAATTTAATTAAATTTAATTTTGTAGGCTTATGCCAAAGACAGGTGTCGGTAGCAAACCACCTGTAACTGCTAAAGTTAGCAGTGAAAGTGAAACTGAAAATAATTCAGTAGTGAACGCAAGCGTTAATGAACTAGTTCTAATTTAAATCTAAATTTTGAATCTAGTGATAGTGAAGACGACGTCAACATGGGTTCGTCTAAAACCGCTGGTTTATTTTCGGAATTCGATTGTGAGTCTGACACATGGGAGAAATACTCCAGCCGAATTCGTTACTTTTTTTTAGCTAAAGAAATACCAGCAACCAAGCAAGTTAATTTTCTAATGGCATCTGTGGGCCAGAAAATGTTTGATAGTATTCTTAATATCCTCTCACCTGATTTGCCCGACTCATTAACATTTGATGAGCTCGTTAAAAAAGTTTTAGACGACATTGAGCCAGTGCCCTCAGTGGTATCTGAGCGTGTTAAATTCTTTAGAAGATCGCAAAAATCAGATGAGAGTATCGGGGAATATTTAGCTGCCTTAAAGCTAATGACGAAGTATTGTGACTTCGCAAAAATTAAAGACATTAACAGCGAAATGATTAGGGATCGCCTAATTGGGGGTATCCAATCAGAAGTCATTCAACGCGAGTTGTTGAAGCAGACTCTGGATTTAAAGGCTACAACATCCTTAGCTTTATCCTTAGAATCTGCTGAAACAGACCAAAGCGTTTTGAGAAGCCATTCTAGAGCTGTTAACTACGTAGCTAAAAAATCGGGCAAAACATCAAGTAGGCCTAAATCCACTAAGGATTTCATTTGCTATTGTTGCGGCAAAAATGGCCACGTGAAAACACGTTGTAAATATCGAGACTATACATGTGGCCGTTGCCACACTGTCGGCCATTTAAAAGCCGTGTGTCGAAAAGCTAGTCATTCGAATAGAACTTTAAAATCACTCGACCACCCTAAAGCAAGTTCTAGCACAAATTTTAAGGCTAGGCCGAACACAAAACAAAAGTATAGCTACAAAAAACGCGTCAACAAACTCGAACGCGATAGCGAAAGTGATAGTGAAGAAGCCCAGGATGTTGAAGCCGAAAATTCGGAGTCTGGTTCCGGGTCTGATAACGATTCAGACAACGACTATCTTGTACTGAAAAATAATACTCTTGGACTGAGTCAGGCTGCGGACCAGATTTCAATTCCCCTACAAACCAACAAAATAATAGTAGTAGTTAATTCTATGAAAATCCATAAATGGAAAATGCCAGTCTGCCTAAATGGTGTCAAGCTAGAAATGGAACTTGATTCCGGGGCAGATGCATCCATTATCCCTATTGAGTGGCATCAAAAATATTTTGCGGACTGTCCTTTAAAACTCAGTCCGTACTCGATACACTCATACACTGACGGAATTGAGAACACGATTTACACTGTAAGTCTGAAGGTTGAAGTTCAAGGTCAAATCGAACATTTGGATGCTTTAGTTTCAAAATTATATAAACCTGCATTAATGGGAAAGGATTGGCTTTCTATTTTTCGAGTTAATTTCCATCCTTTTTACGACCTACAAACGAAAGTGAAACCTAAGAAAAGTGTTAAGAAAATTAAAACTAGCATTACGCCAGTTGACACTTCCGAAATAGTGAAGGGTTTCCCGGAGCTATTTTCTGAAGGCATGGGTAAGTTTAAGAATTTTAAAGCCAAAATTCATTTAAAACCTGATGCCAAGCCTGTGTACAGTCGTGTAAGACCGGTTCCGTTAGCACTCAAAGAAAAGGTTAACCAAGAAATTCGTAGATTGGTTGGCCTTGGAATTCTAGAGCCTGTGGAAACTTCTCAGTGGTCTACGCCGATCGTCATAGTTCACAAAGCGGATGGTCAAATCCGAGTGATTGGTGATTATAAAACCACCGTGAACCCTCAACTCGAAGTCGACCACTATCCAGTTCCCACGGCCGCAGAATTATTCAGTGAATTAGCAGGCAGTGACACTTTTTCCCTTATCGATCTTAAGGATGCATTTCTGCAAATTGAACTCGACAAAGAGTCACAAGAAGCTTTGACAATAAATACACCCCTGGGTTTGTTTAGATGGCTTCGCGTACCCCTGGGCCTGGCGTCCAGTCCTGGAATTTTCCAGAGGGTAATGACTCAAGTCACCAGTAAAATCCCCAAATGTCTCCCGTTTTATGATGACATCCTGGTGAGCGGGAAGGGGGGTGAGCATGACGAATCGTTAAATAAACTGTTAAATGCTTTACAAGATGCAGGAGCCAAACTTAGGATCGAAAAGTGCAAACTGTCGCGGCCTGAATTAAAATATTTAGGCCACATGATAAATGCAGAAGGCCTGCATACACTCCCTGAGGTTATCGAAGCAGTCACAAACGCTCCTAACCCAACATGTATTCAAGAGCTACAGAGCTTTCTGGGTTTTGTAAACCATTACTCAAAATATCTACCAAATCTCGCTCATATTCTGTCACCAGTAACACGTTTGTTAAGCCCAAGTGTGAAGTGGGTTTGGGGGGCAGAATGCGACCGAGCCGTGAGTAAAGTAAAAGAATTATTTCTTAAATCAAAAGTTCTGGTTCATTACGATCCGAAATTAAAGCTCAAGCTCGTTTGTGACGGCTCACCCTACGGAATAGGCGCGTGCCTGATGCATGTCATGAAAAACGGTGAATCACGGCCGATAGCTTTCGCTTCACGTAAACTCACTCAAGCGGAAAGAGGCTACTCGCATTTTGACCGGGAAGCGCTCAGCGTGGCTTGGGGAGTGAAACGGTTTCATGAATACGTTTATGGTCAGCGATTCATACTGCAGTCTGATCAGAAGGCTTTAGTTTGGATTTTTGGCCCTAAAAAAGGAATACCGCAGATGGCAGCCGCCAGGGTTCAGCGTTGGGCAGTGATGCTTAATGCTTACGATTACGAATTCGAACACATTCCCGGTAAACTTAATTTGACGGCAGACGCTTTATCGCGCCTTCCCCTCCCAAATACCGAGGAATTCGAGAAAGCAGAAGAGCAGTACAATATTCTTGCTTTAGAAACTATTTCTAATCTTCCAGTTTTAAACGAGACACTCGTTCTTGAAAGTAAACGTGATAAAATCCTTTCAAAAGTTTATCGTTATGTGAACCATGGTTGGCCTGACAAATGCGAAATTCCCGATCTGTTACCGTACTTCACACGTCGTGCTGAAATCTCTGTCGAAAACGAAACCTTATTTTGGGGGTATAGAGTCCTGGTGCCGACGGCCTTGCGGAGACAAATCTTGAAAGATCTACACAGTGCTCACTTAGGCATAGTTAAATTGAAAAGTTTAGCTAGACAAAAAGTCTGGTGGCCTAAGATTGACTCTGACATTGAAAATAAAGTCAAATCATGCCAAAATTGTCAAGAGTATAAAGACGCTCAAACGTCAGGTCCTAAGCATACGTGGGAATATCCACTAAAACCCAACAATCGCTTACACGCTGATTTTTTGGGCCCGATGGACAATTACATGTTTTTCATTCTTGTAGACGCACATTCAAAAATTCCTTTTGTGCATAAAATGAAGTCAACAACGTCCGCGCGTGTCATTGACGTTTTAAACAATCATATAGCTTTATATGGTTTAATGGACAGCTTAGTTACGGACAATGCTGCCCAATTTTTGTCAGCAGAATTCCAAAATTGGTTAAAATCCAACGGAATTAGGCACATGACCGGGCCAAGTTTTGCGCCTTGGACCAACGGTTTGGCTGAGGTATACGTCCGTAATTTCAAGAGAGTCTACAAGGCCGCGCGGCGACAGGGGTCTACTATTCAAGAGAGTATAAATTCTTACTTGTTATCAGCACGAATCACTATCTCCGCTACCACGCAAGCGACACCCGGAAAATTATATTTTAACCGAGAATTAAAGTCTCGGCTGGATTTATTGTTCCCTGACCCTATTGCAGCCGTATGCCGTAAACAATTAAAACAAGTACAGAGCACCCACCATCGTGAGTTGAAAACGTATCAAATAGGTGAAAAGGTTTGGTATCGTGACTTTTCAACAACAAATGACAGGCTATGGTCAGTCGGTATGGTTAACCAAAAATGTGAAAATCAGTCCTATACTATCGTTGATACTAACGGTAATACGATTCGCAAACATCGCGAACAGCTAAGGTTACATACCGCGGAAAATGATTATCCAGAACAGCCTCCAAACGCACTTGTTTCGACGGCGAAAAGCAGTAATTCTTTCGTGAATAATAATGAGCAACATCACTCAAATTTCAAACGCATGTCTTTTGGCGGCAAACAACGTGAAAAGCCAAGTTTCGCTGACGTAGTTCCTGAGCGTCGATCTCTCGGCCAATCCAGAAAGTCAATTTCTGTTACGGAGGGAAAAATTCCACCAATCGAACAGCTTGAAAAATCACCTGAGAATTTACATCGCAAGTCACCAGGTGGCAGGAAATCTCCAGCGAAATTACCCCACACACACGAAGTGGATGAGTCTGCTAACGTAAATAACCAATCACCTTTGGCTACTACCAGCGCCCCTCTTGAAGGAAATTCTAAGCCAGAAAGGTCACAATCTCCATCGATTATTACGTCACCATCCACTAAGCAATCACCACCGAAGCCAGGTCATGCTAACAAAAAAGCGAAACCGAATCCCAATAAACGCAAAGTTGTGCTTTCACCAACACAGGTTGATATTGCAGCGCAGCTTCAAAATGCTCAACGTTCAAAGAGACTGCGTAGAGCTCCAGACAAGCTCAATTTGTAGTTTTTTTTTGCAAAATTACCATTTGGCTACAACTTCGTTTTTTTTTGTTGTAATCCGTTATATGTGAATTAAATGATAGTTCTTTTTAAACTGTTGCGAGTAACGCTAAAACGTTTTGTCCCCTAGTTGTTCGTGCAGAGAATCGGCTCTGTTAATTTTAAAAATGTCCACCTTTAAAATTAGGTAAAAATGTAAGTGTATTTTGTTGTTCGTGTGAAAAATTGATTTCACGATTTTATCTTTTTGTATCTTTTTGTCTTTTCATGTACCTAAACACTTCCGACATCGGAACAAAAAATTGCTTGGAGCCGCAATTCACACTCCGGTGAAGCCTAATCCAGATGTTTGTCCACAGCAACGCTGTAGCGTTTCAGCTGCAGAAATGGTTGCTGCAAAAAGAAAATTAACCAAAAAAGACTACGAAAATTTAAACAACAACATTGAAAATTTGAATTGAATTTATTGTAAAATTGCTCCAGAAATCAAAACAGAAATTTAAAACTGGCAAGTTTTCAGCCAGTTTATTAATGTTTAATTTTTTGCTTAATCATGTACATCTTCAGTTCTTTATTTTTGTAAAACAGCTTTCAAAAATAGTGTTTAGTTTTTCCTCGAAAGCGAAAAATTATGTATCTTTCTTTAAAAATAGGTAGTGCACTAAAAAATACATCTTGCCTTCGTAATCATGATTTTATTTCCAGCTAGGCTTGGATTATTTTTTTTTCTGTTTTTTTTTTTCGCTCGCTGCATTGTGGAGTCGTCACTTGTGTGCTCCACAATGGCAGCCATCAATTTCATGTCAATATGTTAACCCTACCAAGATACCCCTTTAACTACTAATAGGCTCTTCCATAATTATATATTGTATTAAGTTGCATCACATGACTTCCTGTTATAATTGTATTTAAAGAGAAGTAAACAGGAAGTTCGCTGTCTTATCAGCTGTAGCCTACACTCTGGTAGTCCGTGTTGTTTATTACCATTGGTGCCCACGCTGGGCTAAGGTGTGTCCCCGCCTAGGACATTACATTGTGACTACTCTTCGGTGGTGGTTGTCTGTGGGACTGCCTAGCATGGCAGGAGCCTATGGCAGCCGTACCACGCGTTTTCTAAATTCTAGCTGTCCGTCCAGGCGCTGACAACCACGACATAGTAGGTACAGCTCAAATGTAGTATTACAAATGCATACAAAAGTTATAAAAAAAAAAAAACTTGGGCCTACTTCCGCAGAAGCTCCGAGCATGCTTGCCGGCCTATCTAGATTCCGGCGCATGAAGTTTGTGTGGACAAGTTTTTGATTGTGGTTTCTGATGTTATGGGTTTACCCGCAGTGAGCATGACAGCGAGAGTGAGGCTCTTAAATTTGGGAAGGGGGGGGGGGGGAAGAAACTGACATCTTTTTCGTGAACAACGTCCTTGAATTACACCTTACACTAATGGAGATATAGTACAACCTTCCATGTATGCAGTTCGATGGTGGACAATCTGTGGAAGTGGCTCCGAACACTTTACACCATGACACTGTGGGGCAAACTGGCTGCAATAACAAAGCCGAAGTTACTAGCCATGGTTGAGTAGCCAGCTGCATGTACTATTTAATAATGGCGGAAATGGTGCCTAGATCTTACAAATGGTTACAAACTAACAAGCCCAACATAAAACCATAATGCTGTGTTCAGATGGGTTGGTAAATATTTAATTAACCATTTAAATAAAGAATTGTAGTATGCCTTTGGTCATTTTTAAATCGGGTTATGTGCATCTTGGGATGTATGATCATGTAGTATTTCGTCAAACGGTTCTAATTTGTCGCTACCACTGAACATAGCATTCGCATGATCAGGCCCATCAGTTGGTTTGAAGAAATGCCGAAAAAGAAAACTCATTATCATACTGCTAACTAACTCCATATGTACCAAAACTCATTCACCGTACACCCAGCTTCCCAAGTCAGAGCAGGGAGGCCTGACCTGTTAGCATGACTATCTGTGCCAGAGGTCGCAGGTTAGAACTTGACCTCGGCCACCCCTAACATTTTTGGGAGAAGGGCCAATATGATACCTCGTGCTCATGTCATTGTCAATTGTGGCATATAAAAGATACTAAGAATTTCCGATTGGAATTGCGTGTATGGAAAATGTTTCTTGGCCTCCTGGTAACTACAATAATCCAAAGCGTCCCAGTAACCAATCCAAAGCATCCTGGGAACCAACCAAACTCATCCCTGTAACCAACTCAAAGCGTCCCAGCTTCACCCAGACGTTAAATATTACCGTGTAATTTTCTCTTTTGACCGTCCTTCCAGGCACGTAACCAAGTTACCGGGTGCAAAATTGTCCCTTTCACCTCCTGGTACTATGGTTTTATCTGGGAGCGTGTGAGAACCTCCAGTGGTACTCTTTAAACTGAATTATAGGTTCATACTCGCAGAAATGCTCAGTTACAGTTAGCGCTTAGTGCAAGTGTAGAATAGTCTTCCTTTCTTATTGAGCACCATTTATATATTGATTGCAACAATATCTATTTTATCTTCCTTTTAGTGTAAAAGAACCACTTTTCACGTGGAGGCGAATTTTTGGACGTGGGTTCGTTTCCCTCCTCTTATTCGGTGCCGTTTACTTTGGCACAACACGAAAACATGAGAAGATATTTGCCAAACAGGATGAGGTAATCCAACGGAGATCGTTTGGTGTCCCATGTTCCTCGGATTATGACGCAGAAAAAGACAGATTACGAGGTTATTGTCTGTAAAAATGTAACTTTGCTTTTGTTTGTAGTTTTAAATAATAGGGTGTAGAGTACGACAATATTACTTACGGAGGAAAATACTCAAGATTCCAGACAGGCAAGAATGATTTAACAACTCTTGGCGAATTTTCGTTAGTCAATTCAGCTGGGTGGATGGAAAAATTTAGCCGACTATTTTCTTTAGGCGCATAATAAAAACTCTATGAACACTACCACTTATTTACAGTCCATTCAATTCGAAATTGGCGTTGACTTGGCCTCCAATATTTACCATCGAAATTGACTATCGAAAATTTGCCAAGAGTTGTTGAATAATTCTTGCCTGTCTGGAGTCGTGCGTATTTTCCTCCTTAAGTAATAATTCCGTCTGCTACGTTCCAGAGTATACATCTTGACGTTTTTAAAAAGGCAATATAGTACAGTGTGCATTAGTTTTGGGTAGTGTATGGCAGTACTGTGATAGTACCAAATATCATTGTTATTTCAGCTAAAATTGCAACAACTGTGGATTTTTATAAAGCTTCACACTAAGCTCGTAAAACGGCCTTTTAAAGTTCAACAGTTAGCATAGTTGAAACCCTAGTAATGGTGAAAGGTGGTTAGTCGTTCTTAAGCATCAAGCAAACGAACTGCTCAACAGAAACGCAAGGGTAAAATGTCTAAAGGAAAAATATAAACAAAATTGGCTGAGTGAATAGAAACAATGCTGCTATGTGGCATTTGCCTGCTTGACTAAATAAATTGTAAAAGTATTATTTTTCCTTTCGATAGGCTCTATTCAATAAAAATGCAGTAATGTGGTTTGGGAGTTGGGACCTGTGGATTTTTGATCCTTGCAGTGCAAGCAAGCAATGCAAGCTTGGTGTTTTATTCTTGGCTGAAAACTAGAGTTCTGATCCCATTACTGCCCGAAAAAAGAAAAGGATGTTAAAATAGCCGTGGTTCTACTGTAAACTATTTCCACTATAGTTAAAGGATAGGTTGTTACCTTTAACTTGTCTTTATTTGAATGGGCATAGTAGTTGTATTTACTTCTTACAGAAATGGGTTTTCTTAAATTCTTACAGGTTTCTTGGGTCAGTATAGGAAAGCTGCACGAAGCGCATGTTTTATTTAAACATTACTTCAATTTAAATGGAATATTCAGATGCATAATTGCCTTTTTTCAGGGTGCATCCCAAAAACATGTGGGCGAGTTGTAACTGACCAGCTCCTCAATGCCGAAGAAATCAATAGTTTACTAAGGTAGGATAATTTTATTAATGGACTTAAAGGTCTAAATTCTAAAAAAAATTGACAAGCATGAAAATGGTGTCAAAACGCAAAAGTGCATTTTAACTAAATTCTCCCCTCCCCCCCAACATTCGATTCATGGTCCTGTCGTTACCCCTCCCATATCTATAAAATCCCAATTCTGTTGAGTAACACTACGAGAACAATATTTTTTTTTCTTTTTCGTTATGCAGTTTAGCCAAGAAAGGATTTGCACTTGGTGGTTCGGATGGCGGGGTGAGTTTTACCAAGTTGCAATATTCAAATGTTGTAGAATAGTTCTGCTGTTTGTTTGTATATATCTTGTCTAGTTTCTTAAGAACAATACAAACCAAGTTTACTTCGATCTCGGAAATTGCTCATTACGCTCACTTTCAAAAACAGGATACTGTCAGTATCTTGCAAATTTTCTATTGAGTAATGAGTAATTCGCGTAATGAGTAATTTCTGAGATCGAAGTGATTCAACAGCATTTCAAAGTAATTCAAGTAAGCCTAACGGTTTATTTTGTGAAACCAAGTTTATTTAATAATAATATAAATAATAATATAAAATACACAGCCAGAAGAAAGCTTAAATGGCTGGGGAGGGGGGAAACTACAATCGATCAAAGCGTTCTTTCCAAGAATTACAGCTGGGAGCATCAACAACATGAGACAGGAGGTTGTTCCAGGCGTGTACAGTGCGGTTGGAAAAAAAAGTACTTCCGTACCTCAAGTCTCGCATACTGCTTCTGCAGCTTGTACCTGTGACCTCTGGTCCCAACAGGTGGGGCAGCACTAAATAAATCACGGAGGTCGGCACCTTCAAAGCCACGCACAATCTTGAAAACCTGCAGTAGATCTCCCCTGTTTCTGCGCTCAACAAGAGTAGTGAGTTTAAGTTTCTTAAGTCTCTCTTCATAGGTAAGGGTACGCAGTGACAACATTCATTAGATAACATTCATTCCCTGAGCACCTAATGAAGCCATTAGCTAAAAAAAGATGGCAATCAGCTGATTAGATTGTGTAATTTGGCCTTCAGACGAGACATGCCCGAGGCCTGGCATACATTCATTGAGTTGATTCACCCCTCCTAATGCCTGAGGGTACACACAAAGTTAAAATTCCCTCAACCTAGTCAATGTCTGACCCATCCAGAGAGTAATTCAAAAGCTGGACCAAGACATTGACAAGAATGACAAAGTTTGCTAGTTGATCAGTTGCTGCCACGGGATTTTTCTTTGAGGGAATGAAGTGTGGAAAAGCCAATAGGAACCCTGATAACCCAGTAACCTTGTCACGGCCGTCAGCTCAGAAGAAAAGCCCGCCAAATTTGTCCAACCCTTTCACAGGAACACTGGTGTCACATCTCCATGAAAACTGACACCTGTTCCTGAACTCGTTCAGTGTATAAGAAAAATGATGCGACTACAGAGAATTACTGTAAGAAATGGCTGACAGTCCTAGTTTTCTTTGTACAAACTGCATTTAATGCAGCAAAATTTCCACTTGCCCTGCACAATGGTAGGAGTTCTAAAGCAAATGGATGCCCAATATCAGGTTTGTCTGAATAACTATTATGTGTAATGGTTGTTCTAACAAGTTGGATGCCTTTTTATTTTGTAGTGCCTTGAGAACGCATTTCATTGTGAACTACAAGCAAAAATTTGGAAGCATTAAATGTAGTTTTGTGCGACAAAAACTAGGAGCACAAAACTCTGGAGCCCATTTCTTCCACTGGTTTGTTAAATGTGTTCACTCCAAAATGCGGGCATGGTCCAGTCCATCAGGCAAAAGACGAGGGTGAAAAATGGATTTGACACGATGAACGTATGTCAGGCTTTAGGCACATCCGCAAGCAAGCCAGATGTGAAACCAGAATGTTTTTGTTTCAGTTTTCAAAACTAAAGTTAAAGTGACTAGTTGTGAGAGTTGTTGCAAAATGTAATAATATTAGGCCTGACTTACTTGTATGTGTGCCCGAGACAACAAAGACAAGGATCGTATGACTGGGCTGTGGCTGTGTAAAGGGCAAAGGACTAGTAAAGGTGAAGGTGGTTCTAATATTCTACTGCAGCATGGCTGCTTTATACTTTTCGAAACAAACGAGAGCTAATTAAATTAGGAAACGAACATATTAACACAGGAGAACATAGGGAACAATTTAACGAGCCGTTCTGTTTCTACTGGGTGTGTAAGAAGCAGAGAAAGTGTATGTGCTGTGTAAATGAACGTGATTATTACAGTATATGTTCCCAAGTGAACTTGAATGATCAGAATTCAACCAATACTTTGAAAGGTGACTTTGATAGGCTGATCAATCAGGTTAGTTAATAGACGAAGACTATTCAACGCCTTCAGCAGCTATTTTGGTTACTGTAGACAATCATTTGGCTCTGCAGCAGGCTTGGACTGGCCATTGTGCCAATGGCACAGGCGCCCTTTGGCTACCATACTTTCGGCGCCTCTTTGATCGTCTCTTTTTTTTTTTTCTCCTCCCCGCGAAGAAAAATGATTGGTTTTGAATTCTCTGTCCGGTAGATGGCCTTTCCTGTCAGGCACAAATTTCCTTCTCTCTTCTTCTTCCCTTTACTTACGTTGCTAACATATTTTTTAAACACGCCTCCCCCCCCCCCCCCCCCGCTCGGGGGCCCACTGCAAAATTTCCAAAAATAGCATTACTTAAAATACAAAATGTGTGTTGAAGAGTGCACTCCGAAGCCAGAAATGATGACAGAATATGAAAATAAGCAAATCTTCTTGCGCACGACCTTGCACTTTGCATCTGCTTGCGGAGCTTAGAGTACTTCCCAAAACCCCTAGAAGGTTGGAGGCACCATAACTTCATCAGAATTCCTGTCAGAAGCATGTCGCCCCTTCTGGTCATATCGATAAATGGCACAGGCGCCCTTTCCTGCCCAGTCCGACTCTACCCTGTAGTGTCCATAGGTTTTCTGGTTAGGTCGACAGTTTTCTCCTCTCCTTTACTTGCTTAACTTATAAACGTCTGATAAGTTTCTAAATTAAGCTACTTAACTATACAAGCATATGCTTGCCTCCACTCATTTACAGCTCCCAGAAATAAATTAGAAAAATAAAATTGGTAATCGTACCAGTACCACAGTGGAAAAATGAATCTGAAAGAGAATGTGTTCTTGTGTCTTACTTCTTTAGACAGTTGGCTATTGAATTGATCATGAAACTGGTTAATTTGTACACTGAAGCCTCTTTACACAAACTGTAATCCTTGGGTCTTTAAAAACAAAACGTTATAACTGGAATAACATTTCAAGCAAGCAACCTCTTAAACAGTCACGTTGGTCATTATTAGAGTCATAATTACTGGAATTATGTAGAAAATGTCCGCTCATTTTCACAACGAGGACACTTTTTCATTGTTTAAAGAGGGTAATATACAATGAAATTTAACTGTAAAGGAGTTAAAAGTGCTCATTTTACATTGTAAAGTACGGTATTTATATGAATTTCGTAAGGTCATTAAAAAAAATTCTCCCGTATAATTTTCTTATCATATTGAAAGTAATTGTTTTTATTTTTTGACTATTTAAATCCCAATTTGAATGGATTTTCAAAAGGGTTTGATGAATTCTGCTAACGAACCAGTCATTATATATTTGGGGGGGGGGGGGATTAAATGGTGACAACTCCCCAAACTAGTGGGAAAACACAATCCCAGGTAGTGTAGCAGGGCTAGTATTTTTTTTTTAGATATTTGCATAGACACGAAATGAGGCCCTGTCACTGCCGTAAAGTGAGGCGCCGTTAGGCTTGTTGCTCGAGTTGAAAATCCAGAATGGGGTGCGTGGGGGCGCCACCCCTATGGCCCCTACCCTGACTAAGCCACTACCTTCGGGTCAAAAACTGTGCTTCACACTTGTCTAAAAATGACTTCATTGCCAATGCGTTTTTAATTTTCTGCTACTGAAAATGTCACTTTTGGGGCTTAGAATCTTTTTTTCATTAACAAGTTCGTAACTGGACTGGTTTCAGCAAGCTGCAGAAAGCACTGCTTATGTGGGGCTTCATTCTTCTGAATGTTAGACATCCACATTTAGGCTGATTAATGGCAGTTGATCACTTAAAACTGTGCAGGTACCAATACCGGTACCGGGAACGGCTGCATGTACCACTGGTATCGGTATCGGACCGGCACCGGAAAAAGTACCAGCATCGGCTTGTTTTTTCCAGGATCGGCATTTTCGCATTCTGGCCAACCCTTGTATTTGTTTTAGAAGAAGTGGGTATGAAATTATGCATACTACACTTTACTACATATTACTATACTGTAATTGAATTTAACTACACGAAGCCTGCTAATATTATTCAAAAGACATAACAAAAGTAACTAGTATGTTTGAGTTTTAAGCATGAATTATTGTCAATAACTTGTTCCACTTATCCAGGCTTCTGTCTTTGACCTTCATTCCGGTTCTTTGTCCAAGGGTGAAGAGTTTGTGAATATTTATAAGTAAGTTACATTTCTGTGTTTACTTCTACAATCTTGTTCTAATCGGCCAAGAATTATGCATATTTTTGGCTGACTTTCTTTCGCCATCAAGTATTAAATGTTATGTACTTTATTTTTTGTCAGAATTGAGCAAGGAAGGAATGTTGTAACTACCAAGGATCGTGAATTATATCGGTAAGTAAAGGTGGCGATTTATCGGGCTTTAGTTTTAATACCGTCAAATCATTGACGCCTAGATTCTGCAGTGCTCGAGACGTATGCCCATGCAGAATTGCCAAAAAAAATTAGTCCAAGTACGAAAAGCAAGTTTTGTGAGGGTTCTTCTACCAGAGAGAAGCGAGCTAATATGCCAAGTGGTCAAGGCCGTGGTCTTCGAGCCAAGAGAACGCGAGATTTAATTGTGCTGTCGACCAATGTACGCGCAGGACTTAGAAAAACTCGCGTACTAATGTTTTGTTAAATTGATCAGAGATTCTTCAGGCCAAAACGTATTGACACAAAAGCAGTGTTGTCTACGTCATGTCAGTAATGGTATTTGGCGTTACAGTGACTAGCTAGGCTAGGCCATTTTAGTGACAGTGGACCACATAAATTGGAGACTAGGCTGGTAAGATGGGATAATGTTTTTTGTAATTGTAGAATTTTGCAGAATTTATTTTGTAATTTTCATCAAATAGTGTATGTTTGTTTGTATAATTGGTGTAGGCTCCTTCTTGACTAAATAGACAAATTGAGTAAGCCAAGAAAAAATATTCACCTTAAACAGTGTGGGACGTGGGTGGTGTTCAGAAATGTTTTTCAAGTTGTTTCCTTTATAATTTTGACTAAGACAAATTGAGATCTTGGCAAGGATTCAATTTTGTTCATGATTACTGAATGTTAGGGCTGTACTGAACGAGAATATTTCAACCAAACCGAACCAACCTTAAATAAGCCGAACACTTCTGAACCGAACAAAAATGTACCAAACCAATCTATCCTAAACTAAAATGTAAAAGAACTCAGTTCACAAAGATTCATCAAAGCACAAGTTTAACAAATGTAGGTATTTTCACATGGACTTGTAAGTCCATAGATGATGAAACTCTGTTTAAACATAACAAAATCTCTACTACTTTTACGATTTCCCTTATAACTTCTGAACCGACTTAGAGCAAGGAACTTTTGGTTTGGACCAACAGAAAGCTAGCGAAGAAACCTTCAAAATGGTGTATTCAAGCATCAAAATCCATCGATTAGAAGTGAAAATATGTTCGGTTTGGTATTTTGCATTTGAAAGACCAAACACCCTCTGTTCGACCATGTTCGGTTCGGTACAGCCTTACTGAATGTTAAAAAAAAAATGCTTGATTTTGTGTCGTGAAATTTACAACTGCAGTATCGTTGTTTTTTTGCTACAGAAAGTGTAGTGGAAATAGCGAATGAACTTTTTGTGAAAAACATGGTTCTCTTCTGATGTCTCACTGCTGTCTTTGGGAGGGATGGTCACTAACGTTTAGCTGAAATTACGATCGCGTTCCCACCTACATACCCCAACGGCAATCGCAATATTAGCTCGAAATTCATGGGGTCTTGTGATTAAAAGCGAGTGACGAGAGCAAACAAAAGAAGTATTTGGTGAGTTACAGTGTTTACATTCCACGTCCATGAATGTGCGAGGTGGGTTTAGCCCTACGATGGCGGCACTTGCGGCTCGTAACACATGGTTTACGTTACGACTGTGGCAAGTGCTCATCCCTCTTGACGAGAGTAGATAGTCGAAGCTTTCACTAAATTTAAATTTAATTAAATTTTATATTTTCATTTTGGGTTTTACAACATCAAGAGGTCAGCATTCAGTTGCAGAAGTAGATATATTTCCCTGCTCATGTATGTTGAAAAAAAAAATGCCGTGCTTGGAAGTTTTTGAAAACTGAAACATGGTATTCTTCTAATTTTTTAGAGGTGTCACTGAAAAAATTCGCCATCTTGTCGCTATGGAATTTGGTGCTTATTCTACTGAGCTCTATTTGACACATCCAAGCTTCTTTTCACACATGACTGCTAACCCAGCAAAAACAATACACGATGAATATTGGCATCCACACGTTGACAAGGTAAACTGGCGAATAAACGCTTAACTGCTGCTTCATTATTTTATGCTCCTGTTTCCAATTTAGTCATCACCTATTGTTTTTCAGGAAACTTATGAATCATTCCATTACACATCTTTGCTGTATTTATCAGACTACGCCAAAGATTTCACCGGGGGGCAATTTACTTTCCTTGATAAAGAAGCTAATGTAACTGTGGAGCCTAAATCAGGTATAGTGTTCATTTACAGTGAATTGAGAATTTGTTGTCTAGTTGACAAATTCATGGTATTAAAACTTTTCCCCAAAAACAGTTTTAACACTTGCATTTAAAAACGCTCGACATCAGTGACAATTTTGCCAGCTTCTTTACCTCTATTTGGACACTGATGAAATTGTCGGTTAAGTCGAGTGTTTTTAATCCATACTTACCACAATTGTGCGAAGTACCTGTCTGACAAAATCTATGCAGTACAACACTTGACTATCTCCACCAGATAGCAGAACTTTGGAATCATGTTTTCTGCGCCATTAACTGAAGAGCAGGAAATTGGTTTTTCCATAGAGCCGGACCATGTTGAATTTAGTGCAGTAGTTAATTTTTAACACAAGTCATCTGGTTTAAAACTTAAGCTTTTAACTGAAACACAGATTTTTTTCATTTTGCTTATAAACAAAATCAACAAAGACAAAACCTTTAACCAGCCAACAATGTAGGAATCGACCGAGTCCGGATATATCCGGATCCGGCACCGGATAATGCGGTATCCGGCGAGATCTGGATCCAACCAAAAACATTGTCGTCGTAAACATGCTGCTTGCCTCAGTAAAATAAATCGTACTAAAATAACTAAATGATCTACGGGTATAAAAAATTGCAGACGTAATAATTACAGTGTAAATTATTGCACAAAGATATACTTGCAAAACGGTATCCTGTCGATCTCTACAACAATGCCACATTCCATGCGACCAGGCAGATTTGTCCCTTGCAGCTGAATTGTAGTCAAGTTCATAGTTGATTGTTATCCAATTGCATACGCAGAGCTTTGGCCGGCTAGCCAGCCAATCGTCTGGCATTTTCTTATGATGTATTAGTTTGTTGTGCATGGTCACGTGCCAACATTGAGATTGCTGGCAGCACTGATATGTTCTCATTAAGGCTGTACCAATACTGATGCCGATACTGATTTTATTTAAGATAAAACTTTGTGTTGAGCTCTTGTTTCCGAAAATGTGGCAGTCTGAAGGTAGGGAACACAAGGTTCTTGATGGCAACCTATTTCGTTCAGGACAAGACAATATGTTGCACTTCTGTTTCTGGAATCCTGGTAGTCAGCAGACAATTCTCTAACAGCAGTGTTAAAGTGTGGTATCTGTAAAGAATTGCTAAGAAATACCGATATGGTGTATGCATTTGTACAGCCTTAATTTCCAACCAAGATGGCTTCCAATTAAAATACAGTAGAACCTCGATTATCCGAACCCCGATTATCCAAACACCCTGATTATTTACAAAATATTCAGATATTTGCCATTTTTTAGAGATGGTATAAGCATTGACTTTGCTTTATTTATGTTCCTGGTGTGATTTCTTGCAAAATTTTCTTTTCAGTAGTCTTGTCTTGTACAATCAAGCACACTAAAACTAAGTACAGAAAAATTTTTTCCACTTTTATTTTGCATGTTTATAGGATTATCCGAACACCCTTCGGTCCCAATTAGTTTGGATAATCGAGGTTCTACTGTAATTTACTTCATTTTCGAAACTCGAATCTTTATACTCAACTCGACGTGAAAAAGTGAGCTTGCTCACCCCTGTCAAATATAGGTGCTCTGAATATAGAATTGAATAGTGAATACCGAATATTGAATATCCAACCGAATAGTTACACTGATGAATAGTAAATATTTAGTAATGAACAATTGATGTATCCGCTGCATACCATAAATCTTAAAATTATTCAGCCGAATGGTTTATGCTTAACTTAACTTAACTTAACTTTAATCTGGTTAACTCGCCCCAAATGGGCA
>JAHWFP010066153.1:2573-16208 GCA_023313725.1 Lithobius niger
AAAAAAAAAAACTTCTTGTTTTCAAACACAACCTTGAAAATGAGACGAGTTGGCTTAAATAGAACCTCTGTAAGGGCTAAACATAACCTGCAAAAAATTTGACTATTTAACAGGCACTTACCCGTCTGTGGACCTATTTGTGCGCATATGTTAAATTAAATAAAGTTAATAATTCCAAATTCCAAAAGAACAAGGGGTCCTCCAAGCTGACAAGTTGGTAAAACGACAATTTGTTCAAAAGAACAAGTTTCCTCATTAACTAACTATCTTTTTAAGTTTTCGTAAGACCGCTCCTTGAGTATGCTTGCCCGGTTTGGTCCCCCTATCTTCTGAAAGACATCGACACAAAAAAGCTTCCAGGCATGCGGCGGAACTTTCCTTACAACGTAAGGTTATCTCGAACTGGGCTTGAATCCCATGAGTTGCGCAGGCTTCACGCCGACCTTCTGCTGACCTACAATATTGTTAATGGCCTTTTAACAATTGACTTGCCATTTTTCGACCGGTGCCCTTGCAGGGTTACTAGGGGCCACTCCCAGAAACTGGCTGTGGCTTCTGGGAAGTTGGACTGCATGAATGACCTTCTTCTCTGTCAAAGTGGTCCATCCTTGGAACTCTCTGCCAAGCGAGGCAATGCAGGCGTCTTCTGCCGACCGTTTTAAGCTTCAGTTGAGGAAAACTAGCCTCCGAACTTTCTTGAAGAGACCCGAATTTGTATGTGAATGATGGTCTTCATTCATAATTTTTTTTTTATTTAGTATATGGCAAGGACTACAGTAAGCGGTTTAACCCTTCTAGTACCCTATACCACCTTTATGTGGTTAAGCCTTTTATCATTATTATTATTATACGTTAAAAAACTGTCTATCATTAAATCTGGAGCTTTGAAAATAGAAATAGAAATAGAAAGAAACGATGCACGAGGCATCCACCCACCCAAAGGCCCAAGTGGCAGATGGTAAGTGGAAGAAGTACCACCATTATTGCAGTTGTTTTTTGCCGCATGAGGGAGAAAACCGGAGTACCCGGAGAAAAACCCGTACATATACATTTCCCATCACCAGGATCAAACCTGGGTCTGTAAGAAGCCAGAGCTGTACAGCTGGGACCCGGACGCCTATCGAATCTGACGGCCCAGTGCTCGCAGCTACTCGTTCACCCGAAAATGATCAAGGAAGGAAGAGGGTTTGCTTGGGAGTCGGTCCGAAGGTTCGACCTGTAGTTTATTTTAATGGAGTAAAACAACTATGTTACGTACGGTATCCAAAACGAATGTTTATTAGCTATCGTTAGTTTATGCTAAAATACTTCCCCGTGTTCTATGTCTCGTTGTAAGTTGCGACCCCATCCAACCAGTTGTGACTGGTCCACCATAACTATTTTCAGCATATCAAACGCTAAAAATATGCGTGTAGGTTTTAACCTAGAAATAGGTGTGAAAAAAAACTCCGATTAATCTAGTACTGGCGACTCCACCAGCAACAGCGCTGAAAACTATTCAGGAGCCGAAAAAGAAATTGCTTCTCCAAGCCTCCACCGGTAGCAGAACTGAAAACGATTCAGAAGCTGGAAAAGAAATTGCTTCTTCAAGCCAAGGCCGACTCGGGTAGAAATTATGTGTTTCGCCTCTCAGCTCCACCTCAATTGTCGAACGGGCTGGAAACTTAAGACCTCTTAATGCCGCTTTGGTAAAATTTAAATTGTGATGTCGACTCAACTAACAGAGCCACAAAACCGGCGGTTTCACTTCCACATGGCCTTGTACAAAAGGTGGATGAAGCAGAGTTAAGCAAGGGCACTCTCATGTCCCCCGGATATGGTATCATTTATTAACTCCTGGTTGCACCAGACTACGTCACAGGTCGATTTTATCTAACGAGCAACAGTTTATTTTGCGAGGAAGAAATGCGCAAACAAAGCCACCTGTGATATATTGCACGCTAGGACCATAAAATGGGGGAAGAGTCAACATCAGGAAAAATTCCACGCACCGACATCTTTCGAACTGCATTGTCTAGTCGGAAATGGTCATAAATGCAGCAACCAGGAAGTGACGCAGTTCCTGTAGAACACGACAGTTTTATTTCTACAGCCAAATGGCAGCGAGCGATCAGACTTATTAGTTCCTTATAGCCTTATGTAATTTATGAATGCACTCACTAAAACGTGTTTGAGACATTAGCAGGAGCGTACTGGTGATGTAGAGCAGTGACATTTGCCGCCATATTGGCACCAGTATGGGTTTTGGAGGGCATAACTACAAGGTGCACTACATAAAAATCGAGGGCGGAAGAGCGGATTTCTTAGGCTTAAAATAACGTTGTTTTCTCCAACAACAAAAATCGCGCGTTTTAGGTCTAAGAAATCACTCTTCACAGCATCGGCTTCAGTATGACGCCCTTCTGCTTCTCTCTGCAGTGCCCCTTGCTGCTAACCCATTAAGGCTCCAGCATAGAGTTATATACAATAATACTACGTCGTGTCACTGCTCTATAGAAAAACGGAACAGTTCCCGCACGGCCTATAGGCAGACAGGGCCTCTCAAAGCCTTCACTGAGATATTTTACATTTTCAGACTAATTTTTCAGTAGTTTTGTTGAATTTATACTTCTGCACTACTGGGGACTTATTTTTTAAAGCCTTTTTTTTCCCTGAAACTGCAAACCCTTCCAAAAAGAAGGGAAAACTCCGAAGGATGCCAGAAGCTGCAAGACTCTTCCAGAAAGTTGTGTTTCATTATATTGTGTCATGATACCCTTCATACCCTTATTCCTCCCTTCCCACCCCCTCCGCCACACACCTTCGCCATTGTGATGAATTAATTGGGCCCTTTCATTGCTACCTGAGCCTATATACTCTTGTTAGTACACCCATGGGCTTTATATTGCATCACATAATTACTAAAGAAAATCAGCGTTAGTAAAGCACTTGATATAATAAGAAAAAAAAGGCTTCACAACCATCAGTTCTCGCCAAAACTCTATTTTAAAACTGACAGATTTTCAAAGTGCATAGACTTCTTTTCAATCGACATTGACAACAGGGGAACATTAAAGTCAAGAAAAAAAGTCGCTCGCCATCGCCGCTGACTGTATTCGTACAGCGCTCACCCCAAACTGGGAAAAAAAAACAAGGTTATCCAGATTGAAACTAATCAGATTTTGAGAGAAAAAAAAAAGAGAATCGTATTTTATTACATGTATTAGGGCACGAGCTACGAATCTCACCAATGTGTACCCAACTACGCAAAATTGGAAACAAATATGTGACAACTTGTCAGTTTTCATTAACTGTTATTTACTGCTGACGTAGTTCGCCACAATGGCAGTTTTTGTGATGTTGGTTGACGCTGTGCTGAGCGGGTGTCAGTAAGGTAGGAGGAAATGTGAATTTGTCCCTGGTGTTTGTACAAAATGTTTGTTATTGGTGTTATTTGTATCCTTTTTCAATGTTTTGAAAAAGAAGTATATGTACTTTGAAAATATGACAGTTTTAAAATAGTGTTTTGGTGAAAGCTGATGATCATGAAGCCTTTTTTTCTCAACTCGATGCGCATTTTGACTTGATATAATGTTTTATTTTTTATTTTAAATTCTAATGCTATTTGTGAATTTGTTTTCCTGTTTACCGACGTATGTGTGTGCTAAGGCGTTTCATAATAGTTATTGAAGTTGTGATGCGCTGCAAAATTCTCAGTAATAGTTACAACACTTGAGAGCACATTTAATGGATACTGAAAACTGAAATAAAAAATAGGGTTAAACACTGCTTTGAGTGATTTGGAGCGGGTAGGAAAAATCTCCACTTACATCATTATCACTATTTAAGGGGCAGCCCACAATTACATCACCCTTGTTGCCCTGTTTTAAAACACCCCCTACTACCCTTTGTCACAAATGTCACAAAACAAAATTCAAAACACCAATAAACACTAATAAACATCGTAAGCAGTGGCATCCGGGAAAAACACTGAAATCACCGTCGTTTCCATTTTTAGCACATAAAGTTCGATGAGCAACTTTTTCTTTGCATGCTGTTGTAAACTATTTAAAAACGTAAAATCAACGGTTTAATAATATGCCAAAAAAAAAATTATGTGGTGTAAATTTCCTCTGCTTGTGTCACACTAAATTTACATATTTATTAGTGTACGTACTTCACATTTCCGAAACGCCCCAACCCTGTTTCACAGTAACTGTGTAGCAGTAAATCAAATCCCCATCCACCCTCGTCCTCCCAATCGAGTGTGACACAATTAATTAACGATCACAAAAGTCTAGTTTCTTTGAAAGTGAATCACGTTGGATACCAGATGCTTAAACACACTTATAGTGTCCGCGGCCTGTCTTGAGTTCTCCGCAGAACGAACACAGATAATTGATTGTACATTTTCAGTAGCAGAGTGCCTTGTTGATATCCTAGATGGTTACAAAAACAATGGCGGCCATCGATTAAAGCCACCCCATCCAGGAAGACGGAGCCGCTCACAAAATACTTGCAGGACTCAAGATACATCGCGCACACAATATAGAAGGTGCCAAGTACAACCTTGGACTAACTACTATCTTCGAGATGGACGAATTACATACAACAGCCGCCACACAAAGCTCGTGTTGTCCATACACCGTCAGATCGGGTAAAAATTTATTTAGCATTACTAAAACCAATTGATAATAAGAATACTAAATTAATCGCTTAAAAAAATATCATTAGTAAGATTCGGACATTAAAATAATTTCAAGACAGATTAGAACACGCTGATCAAGTTGTATTATTTTATTTAATCCGACATTCAGTTTTAAAACGGGTTTGTAGAGATGAGTAGAGCTAAGTGTGACGCATGGTTTTGTGTTTCGAGAAGCGTGTTGAGCCGTCGCTCAGACTGAATCTTCTTCCGTGGTTCACATTTGTTGCAACGAACTGAATTCGGTTTACATCGAACACAGAATAAGTTCTTCAGCTTCAGATGTTGCCCACGCAAGAGTATTTCGTCAGTTTCCGAAGGTATTGTTGCCTCCATGTTTGATTTCTAGTTTCGCCAGACGTGTTGTGCACCGCAAGAAGTTCGAACTGGCGCTGCAATCGGTCGTCACGCAATCGAGCTTATGGGTAGTCGTGCGAATCGTCCGTCTCGACGAGAGTTATTAGTCCAAGGTACAATTAGTCCGAAGAAAGTTATTAGTCTAGCATTAATTAATGTTGTTGAAACACTTAATTTGTAGCAGTAGCCTCTTCTTCACGTAAGTGGACTTAAGTCAAAGAAAGGTGATTCCAAGGTTAGGATTAGCCTGCCTTTGAATGGCAGAGTTACACTGCCGACGATTGAAGACAGTGGGTAACTGCCACCCCTTAGGGGGAGCCGACGAGGAACAATAAATGGGGAATAGAGGGGGTATCACCAGTTGACCCCAATAACTCTGGTACGGTTCTCATTATCATGTATATTGTTAGTACCTCAAAGGCATTGACCAAAGGTGCAGGGTGGTTTTCCTCGTGTCGCTTTACTTTTACGTCACTTTACGTTACGTCGACTTAAACTCCATCGCTTTAGGAGATAGGTGCTAGAGGGTTATTCAAGTGGGATTTAGTTAAAATGACAATGGGCACACGGTAGTTCCTGCAAAGTCGATGTAGCACCATATTTATTGAATTGTCCATCAACCAAATCCCTCTCTATTCGCATGTCCCCTTTCACCTAGCTGGACTTTCAACTTCGTTTTAAGGAACTTGTCGGTTAATGTCCTAGATTCGTGACTTTTACGCGCATTCATTTCAGCCATTCAAAGAAAAGCAGCCCTTAGAGCGACGTAGAAATGGATTACCGGTGGGTACCGCAGGTTGTTAAAGCTATTCAACTATTTACGTCGACGTAACGAGGTGGTTTGGGATAAAACAACTTGAAAGTGGTTTTAGGTAGGTAATTACACGGATATTCGTAAAACACTCTAAGCACTACATCGACATATGTTAAGTTGCGCTAAGCTAAATCTATATAGCTGCTCGTATAAACTCTACCAAACTGACTCCCAAAGTGACTACGATGACAAACTTGTGTGCCGTGTGGATATGCTGAAGGTGATGATGCTGCCACGCATTCCAGCGTGCAAAACTGCAGGTTTTGAGAGATGCTTTGTAGCGTACCATGAAATGTTCCCTGCGATCAACACTTCGAAAGCTACAACCAAGAACATTGTAGAAAAGAGAGCGGCAAGCAGAAAACGGTAAAGAGAAAATGTGGCAGTATTTTGGCATGAAGGGATAACCGGGTGAAATGGCGAAGACGTTTCCTCTGCATCTTTGTGAAGCACTTGCTGTGGATAGAGATGATTGAATTAGTATAACACATGGTTTTGTGTTCCGAGAAGTTTGCTGAGCGGCCGCTCAGGATTATTCATCTTCCATGGTTCACATTTCTTGTAGTTAACGGAATACGATTCGACCCGAACACAGGAAAAGTTCAAGTTCAGATGTTGCCCACGCACGAGTATTTTGTCAATTTTCTGAAGGTATTGTCGCTATTACGATGGTTACCATGGTAACAATGGCACCATGTTGGATTTCAAGTTTCGTAGTCAGTCATAATTACATGGGACTGACAATTGTTCAGCAGAAAACAAACACTGGTACATTAGGCCTATAACAGGTTTGATAATGATCGTTAATAGTGACCTAGTAATGGTATAGTCTCTTCAGACCCTATTACCGTACGCAATTTCGAAGCAGGGCAAACATTTATGAGTGCCAATTCTGTAAAGTGCCTGGTGGCAATGTTTCCGATTTTAATGACTTTACTAAACTGATTCAAAACTCAAACAGTTCAAAACTGCAAGTTTAATACGTTACGAGCAGATGATGTTTATCTCTGGCCTGTGGGACAATCGCAATAAGAGCTGAAGAAGCCAGGATAACAAATTTTTCGTGACACTACAGAAATTCAATTTCTCTGTGGATCATGATCCCTGTTTTTCAAGCTAAGTTGTAGCGAACCCGATTACGGTGAATTTAACTTCATAAAAAAAAACCCCGTAAGCTGGAGCTTACCTACTGTGGTTGCGGGTCCAAAAGGCATTCCTGCGGAGAAGAAGAATGACATTATAACTAAGTTGCGACTATTAACGCTTGCAACCCCCAGGTCCTTCTGGGAAACCTTGGTTACTAATGACTTGCCTGTTCAAGAAAATGACCAAGTGGAAGTGAGTGATGCCTAAATAACGATTTATGGAGTAAAAAGCATGGTAATAGATTATGTGAAGGGAAACGAAACAGTGCAACATAAAAATACAAACAACGTTTCGAAAATTATCAATTTTCGTCTTCAGGTTAGCAGTAAAATTAAAGCGTGGCAAAAGCCACTAAGTCAACCTATATTAAAAGCATAAAACAGTAATTTAAAATGGATAAAAAAAACCAATTTCTCCCATCCAAAGAGGCAGAAATGGCAGCCGAAAAGCAACGACCCACCTGCTCTGTTGGGATGCCACGTCGCAAGGCAAGGTATATGCAAATCGGGGTCACGTGTTTCAAAGACGTGATGCATTCGTTATGTAGGTTTTACAATATGCCTGGCAAAAGAGTTGAGTTTAAGTGTTTTAATTACAGGAAAATATTCTTTTAGAAATTTATTATCTGGCACTAAGTGGTTATGTACAGGTGGTGTATGTGTATGGATGACCAGCGTTTCTAGATTAAATCTTTCCCTGGTGTATTTTTCTCCAAACAAGATTTGGACCGTGTCCAAGTCGGGGGTGTGGCCTGTTGCGTATTTGTCTGGCGACTTGCCTGTTGAAAGGCAGTGTTCCATGAAAGAATTTGATTCGACTTTTAACCATTCGGCAACACTGTCTCGGGAACATCTAGCAAACTGGGATCCATGTAACATGTCCATTGATCAGCTTTTCCCTCGGAAATTCCATTCTACATCCCACAACCACCCTGCCACTCCTTTCTTATGTTGTTTCCGGCCTTTTTAGTTTTTTTGGTCTCGAACCCGCATGTCGGGCAGCAAGGCGTGGGCTTGTCCGCCGTGCCCCCTAATTTCCGATGCCAAACACCATGTTCGCAACAACGGCACGCGGCTTTATCGAAAGCCACACAATTGATGATCCCTTGCAGTGTCTGGCAATCTGAGGCCCATTGCCCTTCACGACCGGTTGCTGTTTCCGCGTGGTGCAATCACATCCTGCTATCCCGCACCCAGATGCGGGTTCCGCGGGTGTTGCACAATATTGCACAACGTTGCGTCATGTGGCAACTACTTCTCGATCTTGCATACATTTGAGCAGAAGCGATGTGCAGTGGTCAGGCGTGGCCGTATATAATGGCCTACCCGCCGCATGTGAATCATTTCTTCGACCAGAAGCGGGCAAACAGGATGATGGCTGCAGAGGCGCCGATGGACGACTTTCCCAGCTACGCCGTAGTAGAGAAGTCTAGGGCCGGCAAGAATCGGAGGCAACTTCATCGGGTTTGGACGGAAGAGCTGAGCGAGTACCAGGACAAGAAAGGTTTCTCCGGACCTCCAATGGGCTACATTGGCAGATGCAACAAGAAGAGCAAGGAGTTGGATTTTTTCATGGAATTATTCGGGGAGACTGCAGATTTCATCATAAGGAGGACCAACCAATTCATGGACGACAGGGCCAGCAATGCCAGACGCAGCACACGGAACGTCACGTCAGCCAACACACCAGGACCAAAAGGCAATGCAGGGACTTCGACTCAAGGGGAGCCACGTCCATCACCACCCCACATCACTTACTGCCAGTTTTTGCCACTCACTGGAATTCCGACTGAACCACAGCTGGGAATACCACAACCAGACGTCCACATGGAAGAAGCCGGGTCAAGCCAAGCACAGCCGCCAATGCCAGAAACAGATGTCGCCGAGGAGGAGGAGGACGAATCAGACTACCCATATTACTGCGAGGAAAATGAGGACTACTATGAAGGCAGCAGCCAAGAATCAGATGAGGATGAGTTAGATGACGAACTAAAAGAAACCGAGTCAGAGGACGATGCCGACGCCTGCCTTACGACGTCTAGCAGTGAGGAGGAAGCAGCAAGGCCAGACAGTCCATCACGACCGCTAAGGCCAGAAAGCCCACCACGACCTCGAACCTTAACAGAAACCTCTACTCCCATGCCAAGGCAATCATCAGAAGCGACGTTGCCCACATATGAGCCCGGTTGGTCGGTCCTACTACGTCCCACACCAGCAGAGGCGGTCTCGTCGTCCAGCCAAAATACCAAGCCAAAAGCCAAAGTCGCAACATCGCAGGCGCGGCCATTTATGAGACGAACCAAAAGAGGAATCGTTCCCTTCCCTCGGGGTCTTTCAGGTAGATTCGTTTCGTCAGATGAGGAGGAAGAAAGAGCCACCACAACGACAGCCAACGTAGTCGAGCCACCACCCCCACAATCACCGCCACCGTCACTGGAACCGAGTAAACTAGAAGCCATGAAACGACGCTGGCGAGTAGTACTGTACGACAAGATCTACAGAAGTAATATGTTCCCCGAGCCACCCGAGCAAAAAAGGACACGATTATTGCCTCCTCGAAGTTGCTACCTCCAGGAGATGCGCCACGCCAGGATAACCCAATATGTCAATCACCGTTTCAGCCAACAACAGTCTCAGCCAAGCGCTCCACCAGTACAATCCCCAGAAGACTCGAGAACAAAACCCCCAGAAGATCTGAGCACAGGACGGTTGGTGCTAGAGCAGATGTGTGCAGAGGTGGACAAGACACTCAGGAGCCAGTCAGAGTCCTCGTCGTCAACGTCGCCGATCCAGCCAGCGCAAATCCAAAGGGAAGAAGCAGGGGCTAACTCTAGCCAAGAGCCAGCTGCCAAGGAGACACCTTCAACGGTCGTATCGTCGCAACTCCCTCAGCCAGGGGAACAAGCAGAGGCCACTTCCAACTCCAACTCCAGCCAAGACCCAGCAGTAACGACAACCACGCAAGCCTGCCAAACATCGCCGAAACGGAAGAAACCACATCCCACTCCCGCTTGGGTACCATTGACGAAAGACGAGTTGCTGGCTTTCATCGGAATACTGATAATCATGGGTTACAACGACTTGCCGGAGATGGCGCAGTATTGGTCCACGTCCCCAGACCTGGGAAACCACTCCATCAGATCGACCATGACCAGAACAAGGTTCAATCAAATTTGGAACAACTTTCGGCTGTCCGAAGAACCGTCTTTCACTGGTACCGATCCCCAGACTGCATTGCCCACGACCAGGCAAGCCATGGAAGAGCAGAAGGCCAAGGAGGACATGGACGCAATAATGAAGGTTCGACCGATGATGGAGGCTATCAACCAGGCATTCCGCAAGTGCAGGAACCCCGGATCAGTTCTCTGCATAGACGAGTCAATGACTGCATACACTGGAAGATCCAAGATCAAGGTATACCAGCCCAAGAAGCCCATCAAGGTCGGCTTTGAACACTTCACTCTCTGCGACCCGTTCGACGGTTACATACTCAACGACGAGGCACACATTGGAAAAAAGCGCCACATGGCCATTGACCCCGCCCAAGACCCCGCTAAGGAACTCGAGAACAACAAGATGGCTCACACAACGATCTACACCGCGCGCCACTACCTCAACCAGGGTTACACCATCGTCTGTGACAACCGCTTCACTTCGGCACTGCTGTTTCAGGTCCTCTACACCAAGCTAGGAACCTTCGGATGCGGGAGCCTACGCGCCAATGCTGCCGGAATGCCATACGAGTTCACGGAGGAGTTGCGCAAATTCAAGAAAGAGCACGAACGTGGCGACAGTATCCTGCGTCAGAGCGGCCGGCTACTGCTGAGCATCTGGTGTGACACCAAGGCCGTCCCTCTACTCAGCACCCACGTGGATCCCTTGGCCGGAAAATGTACCGTCGGAAGACTCATCGGGGGCCAGAAACACCTAGTCACTTGTCCACCGGCAGCCATGACTTACACGGAGACCATGAATGGCGTGGACATGGCCAATCACCTCATCTCCTCGTTCTACGTCGGCAGGAGGTCGATTAGATGGCACCGCTACCTTTTCTTCCAAAAGCTCAACCAGATTCTCGTCAATGCCAGGCTCAACATGGTCATGGTCTGCGGCCTCGATAGGGCTGGCAAACGCTCCCAGTTGACTTACCGAAGATCGCTGGCCAACCAACTCATCAACCGAGTACGCAAGACACGCCTCATAAGACTTCCAGCCATTTTGGGTACCAGTCATCGCCACGAAAAGAGTACGAGGAGCCGCAGATGCCAGGTGTGCAGGAAGTACAGACAGGAACGGCACGAGACCATCTGGTGGTGCGCAACTTGTCGCACGAACGTGTGCACGGACGAAAGCTCGAGAAGAAGGCACGGTGGACGAACTTGTTGGCAGCTGCATCAAGATCGCCTGGATCTCGATTTTTAGGCTGAATTTTCATTGAACTTGTATAGCTTTGTACAGCCAACGCCGAATAAACCTTGTAACCTTTGTTCAGAATTATGTTTTCCCTTTGCCTAACTGTGACTTTGACTTTTCAGGAAAAGACTAAAAGCCCCAAACCTCACTGACACTGGACCCGGTATTCGTCGTGGCTTCAGGTACTCAATCCGAGCCTGAAACCGCGACGAATGCCAGGTCTCAGGTGACGGCGGGGTGTGGGGTTTTCTTTGGGTGGAACTTAGCCAAATTCTCTGGGTATTGCGATGTTAACCGTCACCATATTGGGTAATGAAAAAAGGTCAGAAAAAAAGCCAAACCCTGCCTCATTGCAGGGTCTGGCAAGACTTGGACTTAGCCAAATTCTCTGAGTATTGCGATGTTAACCGTCACCATAAGGGTTAAAAAAAAGCCAAACTCCACCATTGCGGAACTTGGCTAGTATGCGGGTCTCTTTTGATTCAGGGATGGTCGAGACCAAGTCCATCCTCTCAGTACAAAGTCCCATTTTTTGGACTTAGCCACATGCCAAGTCATCATCCAAGTCATCATCCAGTAAGGGTCATCCTCAGGCTTGTAAGTAGTGGTCTCTGCCCCACCACCACACCCTCATGATCCACAGTCATCGATCGCCTAACCTTCGAGACCAGAAGGAAAGACGGGCCTCAGGTGGATCACTACACTAAGGAACTCGTCGAAAAACACGAACGTCCCAATGTTCGACGCCTAGCCACCTCGTCAGCTAGCTAGTTCATGAATGTCTCGTCAAACACCCACTTTAGTATAGCACTGGCAACGCTCGAAACGACTGCCTTTCAACAAGTTCCAACCAGTCTTTGCTGCAGGTCCAATAGCTCAGCTACAGTTCAGAATGGAGTACCACTCGTCACCAAAACGAAGCCACTAGTCCAACTGCTCCGACCAGTTCCAAGAGACCTCTCCGAGCTTAAAGGGACACCGCCACTATTGCCACTAGGTCCGGCAGCACTCTGGAGATGTACTACAGGACGAACCCACAGCTCACTGCCAAAGCGTTGCCACCAGTCCAAATGGCTCAAACAGCTTAGAACCTTCCAAGCCCGAAGATGAGGCCAGGCTGCTCGTCGCCAAGTCTTTGCTGCTGGTCCAGCGGCTCAACCCAGTTTAGAACAGGGATCTGCCAGCACGAAGGCAAGGGGCATCCGTCGCTCACCACCAAAGCGTCGCCACTAGTCCAACTGCTCCGACCAGCTCAGAGACAGCCCACCCTCAAGGGAACGAGTGCTCACCACCAAGTCTTTGCTACTCGGTCCAACGGCTCAACCCAGCTAGAAAGGCGTCCCAATCATCACCAAGCAAAGCCACTAGTCCAAATAGCTCCAACCTAGTTTAGAACATCGACCCCAACATCGAGGACTTACACAGCTCATCACCAGTCTCGCAATTCGGTCCAGGTTGACTTACGAGGAGTGGGGTCCGCTAGCAGGACCCACAACCAAAGCCACTAGTCCAAACAACTCGTCCAGTTCAGAACAGTGCACCCAAAGGACGACATTGCTCACCGCTCGTCTTGCTTACTCAGTCCAACAGCTGGTTTCGAAAGGCGTGCCGATTTCCACCAAAGCCACTAGTCCAAACAGCTCAACAAGCTTAGAACGAAACGTCGAACCTAAAGGCAAGGGATCCATCCTCACAATACTGGGTGATCGTCGATAGGACAGCTTACGTTTGCACCAGTCTTGAAACTCGGTCCGAAGGGTCGACTCTGGTTTAGAACGGGGATCTGCCGGCACGAAGGCAAGGGGGATCCGTCGCTCACCACCAAAGCATCGCCACCAGTCCAAACAGCTCGACCAGCCTAGAACGTCGGGACCACAGTGCTCATCAGCCAAGTCTTTTGCCACCAGTCCAATGGCTCCACTCCAGATCTGGATGGCAGATCCAAGCCCGAAGGCGAGGGCCCACCAATTCATCACCGAAGTATCGCTACTAGTCCAATGGCTGCAACCAGCTTTGAGCAAATGACCCACACGCCGTCCTCATCAACAAGCCAACCACTTGGCCGATAGCGTCACCGATGCATGGTACAAGACCAACACCAGCAAATAACAACTCCACATCCAAGTCACAGAGACACCGAAGGGAATCGGGAATTTCTTTCTCGCAACAAACCCGGTATACTACCTGTAACCTACCCGCCGTATAGCCAGTGCGCCCGAGAG
>JAHWFP010066154.1:0-14696 GCA_023313725.1 Lithobius niger
GGCCGCCAAGCCGAGTGTTGTAGTTGATAGCATTTATGCAATTTAGCTATTCATATACCAGAGTGCTGGGGGTTTTGAAAGTGTATTTTTTATGTGCAATCTTACTGGATTTGGGAGAGAAGTCTTTTAAATAATTCGCTCTGCTCAAAAAGTAACGTTAAATTTTAAGCGGCTGCTTTTAATTTTTGTTTCAGTTATAAAAGCTTTATTTTGAAACCACGTTAACCATTAAGACTCAAAATGTCCGAAATGGAAGAATTAGACGAAATCATTCGTGATATCACAAACAAGGACTTAAAGAAGGCCTGTTTGAACTTAGGCTTTACAGTCAGTGATTCTAGAGCAGAATCCCAACAAATCTTACGAGCAGCCCTCGAAGATGGCAAACTTGATTTAAGTGAACTTTCCGATGCACTAGCTAACGCTATTGAAAGGAGAGAAGCGGCTATTTTCGCCAAGATCAGGTTACTTGAAAGGTTTGTGCAAACGAAGGAAGCCGTACAAGCCCAGTTTCGTTCACTTGAACGTGGCTCCGAACAATTGTTCCACGAACATGCGTTCGCACTCGAAACCCTATTTTCAAGATGGGTGTCCCTAGCTGAAGTCAATAGCAGCTACGACAAGTTAGCTAATCTAGTTATGCTTGAACAGTTTACGAAATCATGTCCGATTGCTTTACGCAAGTGGTTGCCTGACCAGATAAAAACTGGGAGGTTACACGAAGCCGCCAAACTCTGTGATGAGTTTACGACCAGAAACAAACAAATTTCTGCAGACATGGCCCCTAAACCAGGGAAGGCACAACCTAGTGCATCGTCGTCTGGACAAGCTTCTAAAGCTTCCTCCAGTTTCAGAAGTAGCAACAGAGCCTCTTCCACTGCAGCTAAACCGGCCGGTACTGCAGCATCTTCTGCCGATCTGAGTAAAGGAGACTCGGCCAGCAGCAACTACTCCAACCGTGAGTTTGACAGGCCTAGGAAGCCTAGGTTCGAAGGTACCTGTTTTTTTTGTAACAAAACCGGACACAGAAAAATAGAGTGTCGTGCTCGTATTGCTCAAGAGAGAACCCAGCCTCTAACGCAGAGTGTAACTTTGTTAGCAATAATCCTCCAGAATTAGTTCTTTCTAAACACATTCACGAATGGACAGTGAATGGTGCGAAATGTCTGGTCTTAAGAGACACAGGCTCGACACACGATGTCTTTGCAAGGGATTTTGTAAAGCCCGGGCAGTTCACGGGTGAATATACCCACTGCCACAACGCTCTCTCAGAGCAGACGACCGCTCACGCAATTGCCGTGATTGAAGTTGAAACGCCCTACGGTAAAATCCAATCCGAGGCCCTCGTTTCGGATCACGTTGGTCCTCATTTCCAAATGCTTTTGGAAATGCCCTCGCAAACTGTATTAGAAGAAAAAGGTTTAAAGGCCCTGCCCCCTTACTCTAATGCCATCACTCGTTCCCAAACTCGTATGGAACAGCAGCTCCCGATATCTAAACCCAAATATCGTGAGATCGAATCTGAAAGTGAAAACGACTCAGATAGTGATTCTATTCCTAGTGTAGTTTCCCCTTCCCAGGAAGGTTTTGTTTCTCCTAAAGTTGATAGCTTAGACTCAGCTATTTTAGGTCCACAGTCAGATCAGTTAAATAAATTACTGAGTGTTGACAAACCCGAATTTGCTAAGTTGCAGTTAGACTGCCCAACTTTAAAATCATGCTGGCAAACTGCTGAGCTCCCGCTGGGCCAGCAGGATGAAAACAAGCAGTTTTTCATTGAGAAAGGATTACTTTTCCGTAAGCCCTTTCGGCCTTCAGGAAGACCGTTAATCAAGAAACAACTAGTGCTTCCGAAGGAGTGTAGAAATTTAGTCTTGAACACCGCACATGCAAATGCATGGGCTGGGCATCTAGGCCGATCCAAAACGAAGGATAGAGTGTTGACTAATTTTTACTGGCCACATTGTTTTACTGACATTGACAATTTTGTATCCACATGTTTAACCTGCCAGAAAAATGGTAAATCTGGACAGAAGTTTGTTGCCCCTATGGTGCTAGTGCCCATGGATGACGAGCCGTTCAACCAATACGTAATCGATATCGTAGGCCCCATCAAGCCTGCTAGTAAGGCTGGTTACAAGTATATCTTGTCGTTACTCGATCCGGCAACAAAGTTTCCCGAGGCCGTGCCCCTTAAAGAGGCCAACAGCCAGAGCGTTGTAGATGCTCTCCTCCTTGTATTTTCTAGGTTAGGCTTTCCAGCCGAACTCCAAAGCGACCTAGGCTCTTGTTTCATATCGGAACTTACAACTCTTTTCTTAGAAAAGTGCAGTATAAAGTGTGTTAATTCAAGTGTAAACCACCCGCAATCTAACAGCGTGGAACGTTTTCACAGGACGCTCAAAGCGGTGCTAAGAGCTGTCTGTTATGAGCATCCCCACGATTGGGAGAGGTGCCTGCCAGGAGCAATGTTTGCCCTGAGAACTGCTCCGCATGAGAGCACTGGCTTCACTCCAGCCGAGTTAGTCTACGGACGCAACCTCAAAGGCCCACTGGAGTTGGTGAAAAGCCATTGGATTGAACCCGACGTTCACCCCTCAGTGTTAGAATACATCTTGGACTTGCTCCAGAGATTCCAGTATTCTCGTGAACTCTCTCAGGAGAACATCACTCGTAACCAAATGAAAAATAAATCCTATTACGACATCAAGGCAGTTGAACGTAAGTTCAAAGTTGGTGACAAGGTTCTAGTCCTTAAGCCAGCCCGCACCAATAAGTTAGACATTTATTGGGATGGACCCTGTGAAGTGTTGAAACGATTATCAGATACTAATTATCTTGTAAAAAAATCGTTCGGTTTACAAAAGGAAACCATATATCATGTAAACCTTCTCAAACCCTATCTGCCAGGGAGGGGTCTAGTAATCATTCTTATAATGACGAACGTGAGCTTCCTCACACCGACCATGTTTGGACAGGTCAGCCTGGAGATGGCCACCTTACTGCTAAGGCCGCCATGAGTCTTTTTAAAAAGACAGGCAACTTAACAGAGTTGCAGAAGAACGACCTCCTTGAGGTGTTCGAAAAAGTAGACGGTGTTTTCTCTACTTTACCAGGACGCACTGATCTTGTCACACACGACGTTGAATTAGTCGATTCCAAAGTCAAACCCTGTAAGTATTATCGCCACGCGAAATTCGAAAGGGATTTGATCGTCACTGAAATCAAGCGTATGCTTGACTTGGGCTTAATCGTGGAAACCGATTCCCCACATGGTTCACCCATGATCATCGTACAAAAAGAATACGCCAGCCCACGTCCTGTAGCTGACTACAGGGAGCTAAACAACAATACGGTAACCAAAGATTACCCAATTCCCAACATTGAGGAATGTATTGAGCGTGCAGCTAAGTGGAAGTTTATTTCTATTTTTGATCTCAACCGTGGTTTCTGGCAAGTGCGCTTGACGCCACAGGCTTCAATGGCCGCCACCATCACAACTCCCATTGGGAAGTTTGCTCCCCTCATGATGAACATGGGGATGAAAAACGCTCCATTCTGCTTCCAGAAGCTCATGTACAATGTCACTCGTGGCATGGAAGATTATGTCACTCCCTTTCAAGACGACACTGCTGTCGAGGCTGAAACGTGGCCACAGCATCTTGAAAACATTCACAATTTCCTCTCTGCTGTCAAGAAGGCCGGATTGACGGTAAATGCCAAGAAATCGCAGGTTGCTTGCAGCAAAGCTACTTTCCTTGGCCATGAAGTTGGCAATGGATCTCGTACACCCTCTGAGGCGAAGGTCTTGGCCGTGCAAAAATTCGCACGACCACAAACTAAGAAAGATGTCCGTTCCTTTCTCGGTTTGGTAGGATATTATCAAAGATATATCCCTCACTATTCTGAAATCTGTGCATGTCTTACAGACTCCTTGAAAAAGGATGCACCCGATCCCATCATTTGCGATGAGTCAAAGCAAGCTGCTTTTGACACGTTGAAAAGCTCATTAGTGACGTTTCCCGCCCTGAGAGCACCCGACTTCACACAACAATTTTTCTTGCAGTGTGATTGTTCAGATCGTGGTATGGGTTGTGTTTTGTCACAAGTGTTTGGAGAAGAACACCCCTGTCTTTACGTTTCACGTAAACTGACAGCACGTGAGCAAAACTATGGTACGACAGAAAAAGAATGCGCGTGTTTGATCTGGTCCGTTGCCAAATTGCGTCCCTACATCTATGGAACAAAATTTGTCATAGAATCCGATCACAACCCGTTGCACTGGCTCAAGCAAATGTCTGGCAAAAATCCCAGATTGCTTAGGTGGAGCCTAACCCTACAAGATTACGACTACGAAGTTAGATACAGGCCTGGAAAGTTACACGTAAATGCTGACACTCTCAGCAGGTATTTTGTTTAAACATTAACTTGTTTAAACACGTCATTTTCAGTCCAGACTGACTGGAAATCAATTTTTATCTTTAAATATTTTAAGTGGTATATTGAAAGTGCAACCACAACAAAAGGAACTTTCGGCTATTTCCCGTTTCGGAACTCTACACCTAAATTTTAAGTGCCTATGTTTTACTCTTTTTGTCACTATCAACCTCTCCCTGTGTGGGAGAATAGTGTCAAAGACTGTAATGATACTAATTAAATATTCATTAGGAGTATTCTACGGGGGTTGCAACTTGTTCCCGGTTGGTCCTACTTAAAGTTTTTACGAAACATTTTTCCTGCAAAAAATTTGTCTGTCTCACCTCTGAGTGCAAAAGGTCAACTCTGTCGTTAAAAGGTTGTTGCATTATTATCCACAAAACCTCCCAGTGTTGTATAATATGTTTAAGTTATGGGTACCATCTCTAAACCCTTCAGTGTAAAATTTCCTATGTAAAACAAGTTGTTTGGTAACCTTAAACCACTCCAGTGGTAGTCTGTTAACTTTAAATAGAGCTGATAGTTGCGCATGCGCTTATAGTACCCTCTATTCCGATCCTTATCGCAAGCTAGGTCTGAGGAGTGCACCCAGGGGTTTTTCTCGAGGTTTTTCCAGATAAAAAAAAAATAACTTTCTGTGCATGGCTGACTGGTTAGAGCATTAAATGTTGCGATTATCTCATTTGAATTAACAGCTACAAAAACCCTGAAACTGTAACTTTATATACTCCGAAAATAGTGTTTTCATTTATATAAACTTTCGTTTGCTCCAGTTTTCTTTGTGGCTTGTACGACTTTCCTGCAACAAGCAGCGCGGACAGCACCAAGTTAATTTTTGCAACTAGTGTCCCTTTAAACTTGTAATTTTTATTTACAAAAATTTCTTGAGTCACAAAAACGTCAGTCCCCCAAAAATATAAAATGGCTATTTTTATTTCTTGTAAACAGTGTATTTTATAACTTGTGGTGATGTATTTCACGGGAGGTGTATTTCTCAGAAGGTGTATTCCTTGGTGCATTAATTTATGCAATTTATTTACATGGCTTGGCAGTCTTGTTCTTTGGCATGTCTTGTGTGCACTGACCTTTTCTGTTTTAGCACTTATTTGGAGTTCGACAGAAACCCCAAATAGAGTCCTCCGCGTGGGGGCGTGTAAACGTGGTCTCGTATCAGAAGCTCGTGGTGAGGACACCTCAACACCACCGAAGAAAAAACCTGAGGGCAGCACTCTTACCTACCAGAAGAGCATCGTCTTTATGGCGATTTACCCTATAAAAATGTAAATACTGTATGATATTTCTTTAGGCATAAAGCCGAAACACTTTTCCAGCTTAGTTGTGTTGTAGATAGTAAAAACACACGATATTTTTTTATTTCTAACAGGTGACGACTTTGCTTATTTATGAAAAATGTCCGATGTTCAAACCAGTTTAAAAACTAACCTAAACTGCGATATAGCCCTTTAAAAACTAGCTGGAACATTTAATCTTTTTATTTGTGCACTTAATGCATTTTGGTAAACTTAAATTCTTGCCATGAACCCTACCGGAGCGCCAATGTTTATGTTTGTATATTTTCACGGACCCAGTCTATGATTTTATGTTTATTTTTTATAGCATCTCCGTCCAAACTCCGACCGTAGTGAACCTCTAAAAACGTAAACAAACTAGCTTTCCTTCGTTAAAAACATGCCTTGTATATAGCAGTTTCATTCCCAAAGTCGAATAATAATTCTGTGCATTACACTTCGTTCGCCCCCCCCTCCTTCAGTGGTTGGGTTGAGTAAAATCGGGGTTTTTTTTAATGGGCCTAAAAATCACGTTGTTATGAGTTGAAAACTCACTTGCACCTTTCAAACCTGGCCTATAAGTTTCCAAGTCGGCAATTCCCTTTGTCAATTCGAATCCATCCAACCAAAACACTACCTCAATTCCGTCAGCCAGTCAGAGCGCTCAAGCTACCCCGGTCGTCCGCGCTGCCACACCAACTTCCGGTAGTGACAGCTCGGCCGATTTGGGTCAGTCTCTCCTCCTCCAGATGTCCGACTCCTCTTCCCCGCACCCCCCCCCCTCCGCAGCTATCCTCGGCGTCCGCGCCAACTTCCGGTAATGGGTATAAAACCCCAAACCCAGAAACACTCGTTAGCACAGCACAGCACAGCGCCGGTCGGGAGTGGAGATGCCGCGGTCTGATTGTTGCCATGCCGGGCAAAAGTAGTGGTTCGTATTTCAACTTAATTTAACTTTAAAAGTTTATTTTTTGGACTTTACGTCAAAATTTATAGTTTAATTTTAAACTTAACCTCGTAGCTTTGTAGTTAATTTTATGGTGCGTCAAGCCAAACGGCATTTCGGACGTTGGCGGCCGTAATTTAAGGGTTCACGGTCCCTTACTAAAAACCAGCTTTCTTTATTATGTTTTTTTAAACGCAGTTTAAAGTAAACAAAGGACGGTTTGATCTTCGTGGGGTTTCCATTGATTAATCGCTCGGATCGACTTTATAGGTAGCTGCGGCTTCTGTAATTTAAGGAGTTGACTTATCAACAGCAACTCTAGGAGGTTTAATGCTTTGTTAATTCACGTTGAAACATAACTGTAAAACAGGTCTACTATAAGTCAGCCGAGGCTGTTTGTAATTTAGAGGGCTCTTTTGCGAAATCCCCTTGTGCCTAATCAAACTCACTTTTTCTATTTGAAATTGTTTTGTGAACATAGCGTTTGTTCAAGTTGAAGTTAATGTAAATTCCCCCTGTTATTTATAAACTAATTGCAGTTGTAAATTTGCCAAATGTAAATGTAAAGTGCGGTCATTTTAACATGTTTGTTTAAAATAAAAACCAGGAGTTTTAAACGTCCGACGGTTTGTTCGTTCGTTGTTTTGCTAGAAGTTAGTATTTAGGACAATTCTCTTCAAATATAACTTAGCTAGCCTTTTCCCACCTTGGTGGCAGCGTTACCCGCTATTTATTCACTAGTCAGGTCTTGGATTAGGACTTCAATGCTCCATTCCCTACATCGGGACAGTAGCAGTTATGCTGTTTAACCGAAAAAGTACGTAAACACCGAACAGAGTGATTGATAGCAAGATCCAGTTACACCAGGCGACCGGCGATGTTACAAGCACCTACCCCGTCGTAGCATCCGCCGTTACAAATGGTGGCAGCGGTGGGATGAACAGGTGCTGTTCCTTCAAGCGTTTCCCCCCTGCCATGCTACTATGCCATTTGTGTTGAACAATTCGTCAACAACAAAGACGTCCGTGACTCAGAGACACTATAGTCACAGAAGCAGATGCCCGCATTGTAGTAATAATCAATGCCGAAGCAGATGTCAGCATTGCCGCTAAAATCAATGCAAATCCCGATGTCCGCACTGCCGACCACAACAGTGCCCGTCATCAGCGTCCGCAACTAAGCCGTTCCGGAGCCGTGCAGCAAGGATCGCAGATCAAACCAGATCAAACCAAGTGTGTTTGTCTGAATTTGTGAAATACTAAGTGTATCTTCAAACTTGCTACTTTATGTAAATGTAAACTTGTTGCCTATTTAAATAATTGGTATTCAAAAGCTTTTAGAAGCAAACTATAATGTAAAGTGTACTTTCATTCTCTGTCGCAAAAATAAAACCAGGAGTTTTAAGCTTCAGTCGTTTGCTAGACTTGATTAATTGTACTTTAGTGTAAAATTAAATATGTAGCCCATTTTTAGATTTTAGCTAGTTAAACAGTTAAATCCACCGTTGGTGGCAGCGATACCGACAGTTTAAGGTTAGGCCCCTTTAATTAGGACCGGCGCTCCATCCCCCATGCTGGGACAGTGTCCTTGCTGTGTTGAATAACGTAAAAAGTCGTCATTAACACCGATTAACCTCAAGCTGAAACTCCACGTACACCAGGGAAACCGGGGGCGTTACAAGCACCTAAGCCGTCGTAGCGTCCGCCGTTACAGCTGGTGGCAGTGGTGGGATGAACAGGTGCTGTTCCCGTCAAGCGTTTTCCCCCCTGCCATGCTACATGCCTAGAAGGATGCAAGCCACTTCCAACTAGATGTCTGTGGTCTAGCCAAACATGGCCACGAAGCAGATGCCTGTGACAAGCTAAAAAGTCACGAAGCAGAAGTCGTACTAACGTTATAAAAAGTACAACCCCCGCCGCAGCTCCAACAACTGCCGGCGCCAGGAAGCAGCCGCTGCCGCTTCCAGTAGACGTCCTCCCGTCAAGAGCCGTCTCAACCCCAACCGATGCTGTAGGAGAAGAGGCCCGAGAGGGAAACTACGCTCCGTGCAGCCAAGCCGTGGATTTTGCGTGCAACGCCGAAGTTCCGTGGATTTGACCGCCCACCAGTGACGATCGACTCCCGTGAAAATCAGTGCCGAACTTCCCGTACTACGGTGGAACGGAAGGACAGACTGACAGTACAGCGATTGTACATTTGGGTAAGTGTACATGAGATATGCTTAGTGGCCGCCAAGCCGAGTGTTGTAGTTGATAGCATTTATGCAATTTAGCTATTCATATACCAGAGTGCTGGGGGTTTTGAAAGTGTATTTTTTATGTGCAATCTTACTGGATTTGGGAGAGAAGTCTTTTAAATAATTCGCTCTGCTCAAAAAGTAACGTTAAATTTTAAGCGGCTGCTTTTAATTTTTGTTTCAGTTATAAAAGCTTTATTTTGAAACCACGTTAACCATTAAGACTCAAAATGTCCGAAATGGAAGAATTAGACGAAATCATTCGTGATATCACAAACAAGGACTTAAAGAAGGCCTGTTTGAACTTAGGCTTTACAGTCAGTGATTCTAGAGCAGAATCCCAACAAATCTTACGAGCAGCCCTCGAAGATGGCAAACTTGATTTAAGTGAACTTTCCGATGCACTAGCTAACGCTATTGAAAGGAGAGAAGCGGCTATTTTCGCCAAGATCAGGTTACTTGAAAGGTTTGTGCAAACGAAGGAAGCCGTACAAGCCCAGTTTCGTTCACTTGAACGTGGCTCCGAACAATTGTTCCACGAACATGCGTTCGCACTCGAAACCCTATTTTCAAGATGGGTGTCCCTAGCTGAAGTCAATAGCAGCTACGACAAGTTAGCTAATCTAGTTATGCTTGAACAGTTTACGAAATCATGTCCGATTGCTTTACGCAAGTGGTTGCCTGACCAGATAAAAACTGGGAGGTTACACGAAGCCGCCAAACTCTGTGATGAGTTTACGACCAGAAACAAACAAATTTCTGCAGACATGGCCCCTAAACCAGGGAAGGCACAACCTAGTGCATCGTCGTCTGGACAAGCTTCTAAAGCTTCCTCCAGTTTCAGAAGTAGCAACAGAGCCTCTTCCACTGCAGCTAAACCGGCCGGTACTGCAGCATCTTCTGCCGATCTGAGTAAAGGAGACTCGGCCAGCAGCAACTACTCCAACCGTGAGTTTGACAGGCCTAGGAAGCCTAGGTTCGAAGGTACCTGTTTTTTTTGTAACAAAACCGGACACAGAAAAATAGAGTGTCGTGCTCGTATTGCTCAAGAGAGAACCCAGCCTCTAACGCAGAGTGTAACTTTGTTAGCAATAATCCTCCAGAATTAGTTCTTTCTAAACACATTCACGAATGGACAGTGAATGGTGCGAAATGTCTGGTCTTAAGAGACACAGGCTCGACACACGATGTCTTTGCAAGGGATTTTGTAAAGCCCGGGCAGTTCACGGGTGAATATACCCACTGCCACAACGCTCTCTCAGAGCAGACGACCGCTCACGCAATTGCCGTGATTGAAGTTGAAACGCCCTACGGTAAAATCCAATCCGAGGCCCTCGTTTCGGATCACGTTGGTCCTCATTTCCAAATGCTTTTGGAAATGCCCTCGCAAACTGTATTAGAAGAAAAAGGTTTAAAGGCCCTGCCCCCTTACTCTAATGCCATCACTCGTTCCCAAACTCGTATGGAACAGCAGCTCCCGATATCTAAACCCAAATATCGTGAGATCGAATCTGAAAGTGAAAACGACTCAGATAGTGATTCTATTCCTAGTGTAGTTTCCCCTTCCCAGGAAGGTTTTGTTTCTCCTAAAGTTGATAGCTTAGACTCAGCTATTTTAGGTCCACAGTCAGATCAGTTAAATAAATTACTGAGTGTTGACAAACCCGAATTTGCTAAGTTGCAGTTAGACTGCCCAACTTTAAAATCATGCTGGCAAACTGCTGAGCTCCCGCTGGGCCAGCAGGATGAAAACAAGCAGTTTTTCATTGAGAAAGGATTACTTTTCCGTAAGCCCTTTCGGCCTTCAGGAAGACCGTTAATCAAGAAACAACTAGTGCTTCCGAAGGAGTGTAGAAATTTAGTCTTGAACACCGCACATGCAAATGCATGGGCTGGGCATCTAGGCCGATCCAAAACGAAGGATAGAGTGTTGACTAATTTTTACTGGCCACATTGTTTTACTGACATTGACAATTTTGTATCCACATGTTTAACCTGCCAGAAAAATGGTAAATCTGGACAGAAGTTTGTTGCCCCTATGGTGCTAGTGCCCATGGATGACGAGCCGTTCAACCAATACGTAATCGATATCGTAGGCCCCATCAAGCCTGCTAGTAAGGCTGGTTACAAGTATATCTTGTCGTTACTCGATCCGGCAACAAAGTTTCCCGAGGCCGTGCCCCTTAAAGAGGCCAACAGCCAGAGCGTTGTAGATGCTCTCCTCCTTGTATTTTCTAGGTTAGGCTTTCCAGCCGAACTCCAAAGCGACCTAGGCTCTTGTTTCATATCGGAACTTACAACTCTTTTCTTAGAAAAGTGCAGTATAAAGTGTGTTAATTCAAGTGTAAACCACCCGCAATCTAACAGCGTGGAACGTTTTCACAGGACGCTCAAAGCGGTGCTAAGAGCTGTCTGTTATGAGCATCCCCACGATTGGGAGAGGTGCCTGCCAGGAGCAATGTTTGCCCTGAGAACTGCTCCGCATGAGAGCACTGGCTTCACTCCAGCCGAGTTAGTCTACGGACGCAACCTCAAAGGCCCACTGGAGTTGGTGAAAAGCCATTGGATTGAACCCGACGTTCACCCCTCAGTGTTAGAATACATCTTGGACTTGCTCCAGAGATTCCAGTATTCTCGTGAACTCTCTCAGGAGAACATCACTCGTAACCAAATGAAAAATAAATCCTATTACGACATCAAGGCAGTTGAACGTAAGTTCAAAGTTGGTGACAAGGTTCTAGTCCTTAAGCCAGCCCGCACCAATAAGTTAGACATTTATTGGGATGGACCCTGTGAAGTGTTGAAACGATTATCAGATACTAATTATCTTGTAAAAAAATCGTTCGGTTTACAAAAGGAAACCATATATCATGTAAACCTTCTCAAACCCTATCTGCCAGGGAGGGGTCTAGTAATCATTCTTATAATGACGAACGTGAGCTTCCTCACACCGACCATGTTTGGACAGGTCAGCCTGGAGATGGCCACCTTACTGCTAAGGCCGCCATGAGTCTTTTTAAAAAGACAGGCAACTTAACAGAGTTGCAGAAGAACGACCTCCTTGAGGTGTTCGAAAAAGTAGACGGTGTTTTCTCTACTTTACCAGGACGCACTGATCTTGTCACACACGACGTTGAATTAGTCGATTCCAAAGTCAAACCCTGTAAGTATTATCGCCACGCGAAATTCGAAAGGGATTTGATCGTCACTGAAATCAAGCGTATGCTTGACTTGGGCTTAATCGTGGAAACCGATTCCCCACATGGTTCACCCATGATCATCGTACAAAAAGAATACGCCAGCCCACGTCCTGTAGCTGACTACAGGGAGCTAAACAACAATACGGTAACCAAAGATTACCCAATTCCCAACATTGAGGAATGTATTGAGCGTGCAGCTAAGTGGAAGTTTATTTCTATTTTTGATCTCAACCGTGGTTTCTGGCAAGTGCGCTTGACGCCACAGGCTTCAATGGCCGCCACCATCACAACTCCCATTGGGAAGTTTGCTCCCCTCATGATGAACATGGGGATGAAAAACGCTCCATTCTGCTTCCAGAAGCTCATGTACAATGTCACTCGTGGCATGGAAGATTATGTCACTCCCTTTCAAGACGACACTGCTGTCGAGGCTGAAACGTGGCCACAGCATCTTGAAAACATTCACAATTTCCTCTCTGCTGTCAAGAAGGCCGGATTGACGGTAAATGCCAAGAAATCGCAGGTTGCTTGCAGCAAAGCTACTTTCCTTGGCCATGAAGTTGGCAATGGATCTCGTACACCCTCTGAGGCGAAGGTCTTGGCCGTGCAAAAATTCGCACGACCACAAACTAAGAAAGATGTCCGTTCCTTTCTCGGTTTGGTAGGATATTATCAAAGATATATCCCTCACTATTCTGAAATCTGTGCATGTCTTACAGACTCCTTGAAAAAGGATGCACCCGATCCCATCATTTGCGATGAGTCAAAGCAAGCTGCTTTTGACACGTTGAAAAGCTCATTAGTGACGTTTCCCGCCCTGAGAGCACCCGACTTCACACAACAATTTTTCTTGCAGTGTGATTGTTCAGATCGTGGTATGGGTTGTGTTTTGTCACAAGTGTTTGGAGAAGAACACCCCTGTCTTTACGTTTCACGTAAACTGACAGCACGTGAGCAAAACTATGGTACGACAGAAAAAGAATGCGCGTGTTTGATCTGGTCCGTTGCCAAATTGCGTCCCTACATCTATGGAACAAAATTTGTCATAGAATCCGATCACAACCCGTTGCACTGGCTCAAGCAAATGTCTGGCAAAAATCCCAGATTGCTTAGGTGGAGCCTAACCCTACAAGATTACGACTACGAAGTTAGATACAGGCCTGGAAAGTTACACGTAAATGCTGACACTCTCAGCAGGTATTTTGTTTAAACATTAACTTGTTTAAACACGTCATTTTCAGTCCAGACTGACTGGAAATCAATTTTTATCTTTAAATATTTTAAGTGGTATATTGAAAGTGCAACCACAACAAAAGGAACTTTCGGCTATTTCCCGTTTCGGAACTCTACACCTAAATTTTAAGTGCCTATGTTTTACTCTTTTTGTCACTATCAACCTCTCCCTGTGTGGGAGAATAGTGTCAAAGACTGTAATGATACTAATTAAATATTCATTAGGAGTATTCTACGGGGGTTGCAACTTGTTCCCGGTTGGTCCTACTTAAAGTTTTTACGAAACATTTTTCCTGCAAAAAATTTGTCTGTCTCACCTCTGAGTGCAAAAGGTCAACTCTGTCGTTAAAAGGTTGTTGCATTATTATCCACAAAACCTCCCAGTGTTGTATAATATGTTTAAGTTATGGGTACCATCTCTAAACCCTTCAGTGTAAAATTTCCTATGTAAAACAAGTTGTTTGGTAACCTTAAACCACTCCAGTGGTAGTCTGTTAACTTTAAATAGAGCTGATAGTTGCGCATGCGCTTATAGTACCCTCTATTCCGATCCTTATCGCAAGCTAGGTCTGAGGAGTGCACCCAGGGGTTTTTCTCGAGGTTTTTCCAGATAAAAAAAAAATAACTTTCTGTGCATGGCTGACTGGTTAGAGCATTAAATGTTGCGATTATCTCATTTGAATTAACAGCTACAAAAACCCTGAAACTGTAACTTTATATACTCCGAAAATAGTGTTTTCATTTATATAAACTTTCGTTTGCTCCAGTTTTCTTTGTGGCTTGTACGACTTTCCTGCAACAAGCAGCGCGGACAGCACCAAGTTAATTTTTGCAACTAGTGTCCCTTTAAACTTGTAATTTTTATTTACAAAAATTTCTTGAGTCACAAAAACGTCAGTCCCCCAAAAATATAAAATGGCTATTTTTATTTCTTGTAAACAGTGTATTTTATAACTTGTGGTGATGTATTTCACGGGAGGTGTATTTCTCAGAAGGTGTATTCCTTGGTGCATTAATTTATGCAATTTATTTACATGGCTTGGCAGTCTTGTTCTTTGGCATGTCTTGTGTGCACTGACCTTTTCTGTTTTAGCACTTATTTGGAGTTCGACAGAAACCCCAAATAGAGTCCTCCGCGTGGGGGCGTGTAAACGTGGTCTCGTATCAGAAGCTCGTGGTGAGGACACCTCAACACCACCGAAGAAAAAACCTGAGGGCAGCACTCTTACCTACCAGAAGAGCATCGTCTTTATGGCGATTTACCCTATAAAAATGTAAATACTGTATGATATTTCTTTAGGCATAAAGCCGAAACACTTTTCCAGCTTAGTTGTGTTGTAGATAGTAAAAACACA
>JAHWFP010066160.1:0-11194 GCA_023313725.1 Lithobius niger
GTGACGTACATTAAGGCGTAACGTCGCACGCCAAGGCGTAACGTGCACCAGGGTATGACGTATACCAAGGTGTTAGGTATGTCAAGGCTAAACATCACACGCAGCCTAGCTTAACCAAGGTGTTACGTCGTACACCAAGACGTAACGTACATCAGGGCGTAACGTACACCGAAGCGTGACGCCACACACCAAGGCGTGACGTACACCAAATCGTGAAGTGCAACACATTTAATTGCTTAGTAAAATGACATTGAGTTGGCTGCTAGCGTCTCATTCGGTTATCGAAATCTGATTGGAATTCTAACCCAATCTAATCCAATGTAAGGTGTACGGTTCCTTATGAACAGCTTTGAAAGTAGTTTTAGAGGAACAAGGGCAATAATGTAGAGGAAATCTGACAAGGGCAATAACAGCAGCTACTATCTCAGTTGGCCTAGGCGTAGTAGGCGAAAAAGCATGAACACAAAAATTATGTCGTAACATGTTCGTATTTTAACATCACACTTTATAATTTTTCAGGCTAATATCTTATAATTTTTCTTCAGCGATCTATCGGCACAAATAATTTTAATTTTTACATCATTAGTAGTCTTTTATATTTTTGATCTCATGGTAATTATTAGCAGACGATTAAAAATTAGTACATGAACACACACAGATGAAACGTCATGGTTATTGTAAACACACAAAGGATCATATAATCGCTATTAAATTAGTTCCCAATATTCAACAGAAAATCTCCAAGATGCCACATCTTTAAAACGGATTTTTAGCAAGGGATTGACTAACCGTAAGTAAATAGTACTTTGGGTCCGTACTTGATGTGGAGGATCGAGAAAAATGGCCTTGGGAGGAATGCATCTTTAAGTTGTGGCTTGTTTTCCGCATAGTTAGAGAACTTGTCGATGCGAAATACTGTTTTTTTTTTTAAATAGTTCAGAGGAAATCATCTACACTTAACCTGAAAAGGTATAAGAAATGGTGACTTCTTTCGGTGGGGAGGGGGGAAGGAGGAGGAGCAGAATATTTTTGGACCTTAGGTTGAGTATCGTTACTGAAAATTTGGAATTCACATCTTCAATTCCTCTGCGCCCCCCCCCCCCCCCACCTTCTGCATACATGGTAATGATTGGTCCGTTAGTTGGGTTAGATTGCTTCTAGATGGAGTGTGTGTAGTTCCTTAAGGACTACACGAAGTCCACACAATTTCAGGAAATTCTGGTTATCGGCAAAAATAATTGTTTACGGGGTCGTTGTTTTTGCATGTGGTATACGTTTGCCGCGAACGAATTACTGGTTAATTTTCCCGTCGGACTTGCCAAATAAAACAACTTCCCGCGCCCCTACACCCTCCAGTCAATCATGTTTGCCCTCTCCGTCTCCATGCGGCTAGATGGCGACAATTTAATAATTTTTAATACATTTTTTTCCCAATTATTTCACGTCTGTCTAAGTTTTCTTCAGAAAGAGCTAAAAAAAAATCCCAAAAGAACAGTAGACGACAGCAAGCAAGGAGACCTGATGTCCTATAAGTCCGAAGAAAAGTCCCAATATTTTTCTGTGTTCACCTTGTGTCCCCCCCCCCCCGCGGGGGGGGCCCCAGCCCTGCGATTTAAAACGTTACTACCCTTTTTACCCAAATCGATAACACTATAGCTAGGACGTTGAGGAGAGAAGTATTTTTCTTTGCACCTCCATGATAATATGCGAAAGGGTGTCCTACCATATTTATTATCGGATGCTCTTCCCCTAAATTCCAGGAATACCTTGAAGTCATTTTATTCATTATTCCCCAGCCCTTCTCTTTACTTTCCCAGTCACCATAACATTGTGGGTTGCGATTCGCGGCGCGGCACGGCATGCTGCGTTCAACGCAGCTACTATCTTAGTTGGCCTTGTATTACTGCGCAGTCTCGCGAATCGGTGCGATGGTAACATGCGCGGTTGGAGAACTGCACGTGGCTGTTATAAGGCAGGCGGAATGTACCTTTAAATTATGTTCTTGAAAGCATTCAGAGAAGTGTTTTTTAAACCACCTTTGGATTGACATGATTCACAACAGTAGAATGACATTAGATATAAGGGATGCGTATAGTCACTACTAAAGCAGTTCGAGTCAGCATGTCCATTCCCTTAACATCATCAACACCGTGAAACATGAAAAATACCTCCATGGTGCAGAATTTTGTTTAGAAAGTGGTTTTAAATAACTATTCACCGGATGACACTAAAAATAACGCCAAATTCTTGTACAAACGTAAATTTGTCGGGCCCCATGAAGGCCAGCTGAAATTTGTTTCTTTTGCCAGAGAAAATATACAATACCTACCAATTTTGCATTGTGTTCTCAATGCTGCGTTTCATCATCGAGTTTTTAGGTTTCGTGGATCCGGCCAGATTGGGAACCTAACTGCACATGTGCCACCATAAAGCGGCTTGCAACGAAAGCAACCCATCTTTTGTTCTCTCTCGACTTGTCAGAAGGTGACTCGAGAGGGGAGGTAGGGCGGGTTTAGGTATTTTATATTTTCTCAGGCAAAAGAAACAAAATTCAGCTGGCCTTCATGGGGGCCGGAAAATTTACGTTTTTTATTGCCGCTGGAAAATATACAATACTTGTCGATTTTGCATTGGCAGCAGGCCTCGTCAAATATGGTGGCGGGCACCTTCTGACTGGTGCCTTGGGGTTCCAAGCTGGTGCCTCCTCTGGAACCCAAAGGCTATTTTTTTTTTTTTTAAGAGGAAAAATGATTTCCTGTGCCCTGGGGAAAAAGGAGGCAGGGTTGTCAAGTTTCATAATGAGAGACAAAAGGTTATTTATTACCTTCCTTGATTAACCCTGTGGTGGAATCTTTCTTCGTTGCCGACAGGGAAGATTGAAGCGCAGAAGGCTGTTGGTTCGTTGAATTAGATGAGTTGGTTCAATAGTGAAAAGGGTGAGAGTGGTGCACTTTTCGGTTTGTTTTGGTTTTTTTTTTTTGGGGGGGGGGGAATTGCCGAATTTTAAATCACTGAGATTTTCTGTTTGGTCGGTGTTTTTAATCCCCCCCCCATAACGGACCTAAAAAATCGATGACTTTCTCTCTCGAGGATCGAAAAAATGTGGTACATAGGTAGCCGGCACATGGAAAGAGTTGGCAAATTCTGGCAAATTCAGCAAGACGGCCGGTTAACCAAGGTGGCATACTTAATTAGTCGGCAAAATTTGTTTACACCCCTTTAACTTTTTCAGCCCTTACAAGACGTCAGAGAGGGATTTGATTTTTTACCCTTCTTCACGAACACCATGAACGTCACACACAAGAACGAAACAAAATACATGAATAAACGCCTAGAAATGTGAAACTTAGTTTTCTTGAGGTGGTTTGAGGTGGCTGATTATGTGCTTACATTTCATTCAAGTGACATGACCCGGATTCGAACCTGCGAACCAGTCTATCACCAGATCACTGCCGTACTGCCTTCACTTGTCCACAGGTGTAAAGATAACTCACTGAACCCGATAATAAGGTCACAATTGCGACCAGGACTCCATTCGACCGAATGTGCTCGGTCATGGGCAATGGAGAGGGGATACAAATCAGTATACACTCATAAGGCTGAATGAAGGAAAAATAAATCCCCACAAATGGCTGCAAATAATATAAAGGAAAACAGAAAATAATTCATCAGCGAAAATCATACACTAGAATAACGTAGTGGCAGTGATCTGGTAATGGACTGGTTCGCCAGTTCGAATCCGGGTCACGTCACTTGCGTAAAATGTAAGTGCACAAAGGTGGCTTAATGCACTACATTATTTCTAATGTATGATTTTTCGCTAATGGCTTATTTCCAATTATCCTTTGTATTATTTGCAGCGAGCTTTGTGTATTTGTTTAGACGAGAGGACGGTGTATATACCCGTTTTGTTGAAAATTAAGCACAGGCTTAATATTCATAGAAATAGGAATTCCCGATATTTTCCAAATTTCCCCAATATCAGAAACCGCAACTAACCACAAATTTTTTCAAAAAGGAATGCTTCTTTAATGTGATGAAGATCACTATCTATTAACTTGGTGGCAGCCACTGGGTTATGGCACTGCCGTGGTACTGCCGTGGGTCTGGCCTTAACTGTTTATGCTCAATCTGGTTTACTTGCAGCTGATCTTACATTACATCCCCCTGTCGCAGTCTTCGGACTTAATGTTTGCGGAGCTTTCTTGCCCACAAAGCTGCCCCCCTGTTCCCTGAGAATTTTATTACTAAGTTCTGGCTCACTGCGTTTGCGAGCTCGTCAATCGTCACAAACTCTTCGTTACGGTAATCTAAAAGTTAGTATCATCTAGGTTCATCTAGGTATTGTTTGTTGCCCTGTACGAATGTTTTCCATAGTGTAATAAATGTAGTTTTATTCACTGTAAACTTCATCGTTCATCAGCTTTAAGGGTAGTATACGCTAGCGTTAAGTTTGAAATCTCTGACAATCTAGCTTGTGTGTCTGGTGTTAATATTTTAACGCCTGCTTGTTCTACGAAGTCTCTTGGATGACTGTGTAATTTATTAATGTTTAACTTGTCTTTAAAGTATCTCACTGAAGCGCTGTTTATAGAGCTTGTTAAAAGATGTACGGCAGTATACCGAAGGCTTGGGTTTAATTACTCCGAAAGTATTACGTCTAAACACACAATGTAAAGTGTTCCAAAATGGAAACTCAACAGAAAACATGAGGAAGTTTTGGAATTTAATTTGAGCCGTACGTTCGACTTTCGAATAAGGGCACGAATGCAAGCGTAGTATTCTTGACGCCACATGGCAACCTTATACCAGTGCTTAATTTCTAATTAGTAAAGTACCCGAACTGTCACTTGTTTGCAGAGGAAGGGGCATTTACATCCCCTTCCCAATCACGGCTAGGGGATCTGGGGGAGCGCCGTAAGCTCCCCCAGCAGGGTCCGGGGCAGGTGCAGGTACCTTTTTTGAAGATTTTCAAGCTCATACAATATGTTATTTTGTTTCACTTCTTGCTATTTTGATTTATTTTTGGAGAACAAAATAATGTCTCCACTTGCCCCTACCCCGGTTGCGCGTTGGAGTGACTCCCCTCCCCGACCTCCCCCAATAAAAAAATTCATGAATTAAAAAGCAGTGTTTTATCAACTGCTTTTCCGAATTCAACACCACCGACGCCAACGCGATCGCTGTACGCTGCAGAAGCGCAAGAGACGTGAGACGAGCAAGAAAAACCTGGGCAAAGCGGATCGCAGCAACAGAAAAACTTCACCCATTCTGCCTAAGCAACAACATTTAGTTTTGTTATGATGGTTGAGGTTGAATTAAATGAAATTCACTAAATGGTATGGTGATTATAGGTTGGTTTTAGGATGGATTGCTTTTAATGTGAAAGTGCGAAAATTTCCGAAAGATGAGACTTTTCTGTACAGGTGAAATGTTGCCATTAAAAGAACCGGAACTCCGTTCCGGCTTTAAAAAAAGAAACGGAACGCCGTTCCGGCCCAAATTAATCCCAGCCTTATACAGGTCCACACTTGCGTGTTGCTAAAACTATCGAACGCGTCAAGCCTTAAGGGTTAACAATGGCCTCAATCTTCGTAATATATTACGGATTAGCATTACGGAAATTGAGACCATTGTTTCCCCTCAAGGCTTGACACGTTCGATCGTCTTAGCGACACGCAAGTGCGGACCTGTAGGAGATTGCTGCGTGACGTCAATAACACTAGGCTTGTGTTTTTGCTTTCAGGACTATAGGTTAGGCATGCATGCTCAATTGTCGTCGCCGCGGTCCACGGAATCCGCTTTATCGGTATAAAAAGCAAGCTCGTTTCCTCCCTCATCTCTCTCTTAAGCAAACTGAGATGCAGCGGGAAGCTCTGCTGGAGTCCGTCAGGACTCGGATCGCTTGGTAAGTAAGTAGTTTATTACGACGACTCGAAGTTCATGGTGAACTTGTGTGTGCCGTATAAGTCAGGTACAATAGAAAGGCACATGATAATGAATAATATGGAGGTAATATAGAACACATTATTAGTTGACAAATACTATTTTGAACATAAATCAATCAATTTGGAGCAGTTCAATAGGGATTTCATTAAATATAGTAGGAATTTTATAAGGGTTCAGACAATTTTTTTATTCTCAAGTTCCCTGACATTGCCAGGTTTTCCACGTGAATCCAATGGCAATTTCCAGGTGTTTACAAGATGTTTAGTTAGGGAAACAGGCAGTAGCTAATGTTTTTATTAATATTTGTACGAAAATAGTCCAACACCCCAGAAAATAGCTGTTTAGAGACTAGTCCAGACGGAACTAAACTCATTTCGTCACAGATATTGGTACCAGACTAAGATTTGGTTTATTGAAGTAATATCTTAAGATATTTGAACATACTAAAGCACGAATTAAAATATTTGCTACTAGCCTACGATTTTGTTTCTGATCTACTAATTCAATGAAACTTACAGATCAGACACAAAGGCATTTTTTCAAATTTCCCTGTCTTTTCCCTGATTTTCAAAAAAATTCTTGTTTTCCCTGAAGTTTCCCTGAGATTCCAGGTTTTGTCTGAACCCTGCTTATATTTGTTGTTCGTTTGCCATATTGATTCTTGGCAAAAGGCACTTCATATCGATATGTGGTTTTCCTGAAATAATTATGGCGCCCAGTGACGCCGGGATGGCCGAAGACAATTCGTGCGGTCAAGCACTCCTGTAATGGGGGCCGTTAGGGTACGGTATGAAGATCGTTGTTGTGGCTGTTTTGAATTCTAATGTGTGCGACTATATCGTGTAGGGACAGTAGCCACCTCCATTGAAGGCATGTGCTGTGTCAACAGATGGCAACGTTTAGATGGTTGACACACTGGACTAACTTAAGTTAAGCATTAGGCCGCCCGCGCACTGAGCGACTTGGCCGCGCGGCCAGGTTGCTGCAGCCAATGAAAATTATTAGTGCGTGGTTTTATATAAACGGTAAGCATTCTCATTGGCGGCCAATTCGTTCAGTGCGCGAGCGGCTTTCGAGAGTTAAGAATCAGTTGTTAATACAGACGAGCATTATACCACTGAACCACCGGGACCAATGACCAGTGGCGTAACTACAATGAGGCAGAGGAGGCAGCCGCCTCCGGGCCCACCGACTTTGGGGACCCCCCTCACTGGCCCCAATTTAAAATTTGTTTGTAACCACAAAATGTCAGAAGACAACTGTTTTCACGAAACTATAGCAATAACTTAATAGTGTCGTGAAACGTTGTCTTGTGTTGAAAAAACGTAGTTTGATTTTTTTATGACGGGTGTGGGGAGGGAGCTCCATTGGGTTCTCGCCTTTATGTGGCAAAAAATGCCATGATTTTTTTTTTAATGAAAGGCGGCTTTCACTGGGCTCTTGCCTTGCGTGTCAAACCTGCATTTCTGTTTTTAATGAAAAGGACCCGTTGCTGGGCCCACCTCGTGTAGCAATAACTGATTTTTTTCTATGAATGTGGGGGGGGGGGGACCAATAATGCCGCATGCGACGAACACTGTTGTTGCAGTGCATCAGCGTTAAGGCCTCTCCAGACAGAAGAAAATTTCGTGCGAAGCTATGCGTAACTACGTGCCTACAAGGTCAATATTGCAGTAATCGTGTGGTTGGTGGTGCGTTAAGGACGAATATTGAAGTCTTTTTTACACCATACTGCGACTCCGTGCAGCCGCGAGCAGCCAGTCTGGTTAGGGCTTTAGTGTCATCGTTTGAAATCGGTACGGTATGTAAATTCCGTTGCAGCTAAAATCACTGTGAATCCACCACAGATTGGATTATTTAGTTTTCTGCAGTAGTTTGAACTGTGTGTGGTTCCTCATGACCGAGGAATCACGCGCACTGTAAATATTAATTGTCATTAGTAAAATTCTTGCTCCTCCGATTAATAAATGCACTATTATTCTTCAACTTATCGAACCTTCTTCCATGCCACAGTTAGTTAAAAGCCAGTAGTGGTCGCAGTAAGCAATCAGTGTGTCATTGCCAACTTTGTACAAATCCCACTAGTGTGGAGTCGACTGTGTAAGCCACACAATGGCTGCCCCACAACATACATAGGACGTGATAGAGCAGTGACACGACGTAGTGTTATTGTATATAACTCTATGCTGGAGCCTTAATGGGTTAGCTGCAAGGGGCACTGCAGAGAGAAACAGAAGGGCGTCATACTGAAGCCGATGCTGTGAAGAGTGATTTCTTAGACCTAAAACGCGCGATTTTTGTTGTTGGAGAAAACAACGTTCATTTAAGCCTAAGAAAACGGCTCTTCCGTTGTTTTTCCGTCCATTTTTATTTAGTGCACCTTGTAGTTATGCTCTCCAAAACCCATACTGGTGCCAATATGGTGGCAATTGTCACTGCTCTGTAGGAAGAAGGGTTGATAATTTTAATTTTTTTTTAAGGATAATTTTTTTCGGTGAAACGGGAATTCTCATTTTGCCGAATTTGAAGCAAAGGTGTATAGTCGTTTCGCCGAATCCCATTTCACCAAATTTTAATCAGTATCTTAATTTTTGACGAAGCAGGAATTCTCGTTTCGCGGAGTCCAGTTTTGCCAAATAATTGCTACTGGTTAACATATACCATCACAAACCGCAACTAATCACAACTTCCTTCGAATTAGGAATTTTTCTTTAACTTCCGCAATGTTAAATTTCTGCAGAATATTTTGATTCGGCATAACTTTTGCCGAGTTTTAATCAAGGCTTAATTTTCGGCGAAATGGGATTCAGCGAAACGGGAAAACACCTAAGCACGTCTTAATTTTCGCCGAAAAAAGGATACATGAAAACGGGTAACCAATGAATTAAGGCCAAAAATATGAGTGAAAGAAGTAAGGCGGCGCCCCCCCCCCCCCCGATTTACACTCAGAGAAAAAATGTCAGTCGGAAATAAGAGAAGGTAGGATGAAACTGCGATTAAAAAAGAAAAAGAAAGTGAAAGAGAAAGGTCCTAAACCTATTTCACACAAAAAAAGAGATCCATTCTCGGAAATTTATGACACTTTATACCCCCCATCCCCTAACAATATGTCATCTCTGATACGCCCCAGCCAGTGGTAGCGACAGGGCAAGTGGCCAACTGGTCTGCACGGTTATATCATACGTCACAGTCCCTGCTTGCAGCCTGACCTCAGCAATCCCTGGTATGTTCAGGAAGACAAGGACCCTGTGATGCCTCATGCTCATGTTCATTGTGCCATGTAAAAGATCCTATAAATTTACGATTGGAATTACCTAGCAAAACTGTCCCTTTCGCCTTCTGGCACTGACTGTGGCTTCGGCTGGGATCGCATTAAACCTCAAAGACAGCACTATGGTCTTCAATACGTGAGTAAACGAGATCGAGTTACTTTCCTGATCTCGGACTGTACAGAATGAAAACCAGGTCCTTAGTAGTGTTAGTAGTACTTCTTCCCCTGAGGTTAAAATAAATAACTGTAGGCAGCTGCTTTCTGCGGCAGTCCTTTAGTGTGTACGAGTGGTCAGGGGGACAAGGAACACAGTGGCGGATCTTTCACATGCAACAGTCGACATGAGCACGAGACACCACAGGGCCCTTCTCGTCCCGAAAATAGCCGGTGGCCACCAATGTAACAATGACGGACTGATCGAAATAATGACTTCCTTACAATGAGCAATACTTTTTGGCCATGAACTTGAAGGGCGGACCACTAGTGTGGTTCTTGATAAAGGAAAGAGGAAGATGAGCCAAACATCGAAAATCAAACACTAAATATAAATAAAGCTGTTATGTAAGCCACTGTTATGCACTTACGTATCGTCGGAATGGCGTGTTCCGGAATCGAACCGGGAACCCAATCCGTATCCAGATCACTATAGCACCTTTATCGACAAGCCCACTCTTCCACTAGGACAATCTGAGTCATGCTACTTCTACGTAAGTGCATAAATGTGACTTATTGTAATACGGTGTTTCTAGTGTTTAATTTTCCGCAGTTCGGCTTAATTTTCTCTTTTTTTCCTTTGTACCGTTCTTTTTTCCGTTCTTCTTTCATGAGTTCTTATACCCAACCATGCCTTTAAAGGCACAGGAATTTCACTGGATAAGCCCATAAAGCGTTCATTCACCCGTTCCTTCTCAGTCGGAGATATATTTAACAACACCAATAATAATAATAATAATGGTACGAGTACCTCTTACCTTTTCAAGAACTGTCGGCGTCCACCACAGGTCCTTAGACTGTCCGTCGGTCAGGTTGTCCAACTCTTTCTTTAAAACCAGACGGACAAGCAGGCGTTCGTTGCGTGGGAGTCCTTGGGACACAACTCCATTAGTTGGGCCCCCTGCATCTAAATAATGGCAATGCCACTAATGTTATTTCCATGTCTGTGCAAAACCCCTCAACTTCAAAGAGATCGCCCCTCTCCTCACAAAAACGTGACCGGTACAAATTAATGCGGTTTCTCTAGAATCGGACAGCATCCAGACAATTGGTTTAAAAAGCTGTAAAATAACGAACGTTTTCATTTCCATTTCAACTACAGTAGATAAAAACCATAACCATAAGAAAAGAGTTTACCTGCTTACGTTTTAGACCAGCAACACAAACATTAATTTTTTTTTAAATTGTTTCCTTTGATCTAAGGTGATGTCTATACTTCGATATCATTTCTAGACTCGTCTCTCAATTCTGATAGCGAAAAAAATTGTTCTTGTAGTTGTTTAGTCTTCTGTACAGCCCAGTGGTCAGCGTCGTCGGCTCCAAACCAAGAGAATGCCGGTTCGAATCCGAGAAAAAAAAAGGGTCTGAAAGTGTTTTCAGGCGGTTATGGGTTATTGGTCGCAATCAAGTATTTTCTCAACCATCAGCTAACCCATAACCGCCTAGATACGAACGTACCCTTCAACGTATAACAGCGAAAAACTAAGCCCCAGCGCGAGCTTTGTGAGGGGTTCCCGGGCACCCGGAGCAAAGCGGGCAGCAGGCTCGGACTGGCCATAGTGCCATTGTGCCAAAGGCACAGGCGCTCTTAGGCTACCGTACTTTTGGTGCCCCTTTAGTATAACCTTTTTTTTTTCTCCTCCCCGCTAAGAAAAATGAATGGTTTTGGATTGCCTGTCCGCTGATAACCTTTCCTTTCAGGCAGTAATTCCCTTCTCACTTCTCTCTCCCTTTACTTACGTTTTTTATGCATTTTTTTTT
>JAHWFP010066162.1:0-10844 GCA_023313725.1 Lithobius niger
TATTTGCACCAACCCAGTCCCCAACATCCACCCGTTTACACAACGAGGAGTGGTCTACAAAGTCCCGTGCAAGACGTGCCAGGCCACCTATATCGGAGAAACCCGTAGACAGCTGTTGGTGAGACTGAACGAGCATGCAAATGCAGTTAACAACAACGATAGCAAAAATGGGATTGCTGTGCATTCGAGCAAAACAAAGCACGAAATTGCATGGAACGAAACGGAAGTGCTGCTCAAATCAAACATGCTAGAAGATAGACACTTACGAGCTTTAGAATCACTCGCCACCCACAGATTCGAAGCAAACCACAAGCCACTGTTGAATCTAGTAAGTCCAAGCTACACCAACATCAACCAGCTCGTCGGCCAGAGCTTGGAGCCAATCTGGATAAGCAGTGGAAAATCCAGATTTCTTGCGACGTACAGATCAGTGGTTCGACAGACTAGCGGGAGTTTAAACATCAGGAAGAAAATCGGTGCTGTGATGTGACTTTTAATTTATTTTCGTGCACAACTTCTGATGAAGATGAAAGGAGACTCACTGAAAATTCAAGTGTAGGACCTTTTTGTGTTCTTCGAAGGTGGTAAATGTGTTTTTGTTGTGGTTTTTAAGATGCCTTTTTAAATACCACTGTGACTACCAGTTGCCGGTGTTTTCGATTATCCAAATTAACCAGTGGGGGCAAAAGCGGCTGTCATCCCGATTGGGTGTAACTGGCTCGTTTGCTACAGCCTCAAATGGTGATGTCCATGGTACCAATCCTCTCCAATGTTGGTCGCCACTCGCTATTTGGCAAATGAAAATCAGCAGTTGGTGACTTGGAATTTAGCCCTACATGCCAAAATGGCAACTAGCAATAGAAAAATGGTATTCAAATAGGGATATCTCGGGAACCGTATAAGCTAGAGACGAACGGTGTGCGGCGTTGTGCTAAGATTTCTAAGGATTCTAGACCATACAGCAACAGGTCGTTCCCAAACATGCTTTTTCTTTGCTGTCACTCCATCCTTAGTTAACTGACAGGCACTACAGCACTTGGCATGTTTTTCTAAATCAATATCAATACCTGGCCACCATACTCTAGAACGAGCCAATGCTTTTATTCTAACAATCCCGCAGTGACCCCGATGGAGTTCGGTCATTACGTGTGGTCTTATCAATTCAGGTATGATTAAACAATGTCCCCAAAATAATTCTTTACCCTCTAGAGACAACTCTAGATGGCGCACAAAAAAAGGTTTCAATTCTTCATCATCGACCTTGTCAGGCCAGCCTTCAAGCGTATAAAGATACACTTTTGCAAGAATTCTGTCAGTACCGGTAAACTTCTTTAACTGCTCAGTGCTCAGACAGAATGGGTAATGAGTCAATAACATTCATGTTCATTACTGCAAAACCTGTAACTTTCTCAGGCATTGGTTCACATGGCAACGGCATCCTAGACAAAAAATCAGCAGTTAAATTATCCTTGCCTGGGATATATTACAAATCAAAATGATAGCCATTGAGATATAGTGACCATCGCTGAATGCGAGCGGCAGGCATAGCTGGAATTGCTACCTTCTTCCCAATACCCAAAGCATGGCTTTCTGGTCAGTTTGCAATGTGAATCTACGCCCGTAGAGAAACTGATGGAAACGCTTCACCCCAAAAACGATAGAAAGGGCCTCACGATGAAACGGGGCATAATTAAGCTTAGCTTTTGAAAGTGCTCGTGAGACAAATCCTATCGGTCTATCAGTACCATCCGGCATGACATGCATCAAACAGGCCCCAGTTCCCACGGGACTTGCGTCTGCAACTAGCTTAAGTGGAAGTTTGGGGTCGTAATGGGTAAGGACTTGACTTTCCAAAAATGCCTTTTTTGCGTTAGCCAAGGCAGCTAAACACTGAGAGGTACAGTTCCATGTTTCTTTAGGTGAAAGTAGTTTATTTAAGGGAGCCAGCAGAGTTGCCATATGAGGCACAAGCCTACTATACTGGTTCATAAACCCTAAATAACTCTTTTAATTCTTGAACATTTTGTGGTTCTGGGGCCAACCTCACTGCATCGGACAGCGTTTCAGGAAGGTTCGTCATTCCATCTTTGCTAATTTCAAATCCTAGATACTTAAACTTATCTTGATTCAACTGGCACTTGCTTTTCTTACCCGAACACGATTTTCCTGTAAGGCAGAGCATACTTCAAGTGATGCTTTGTCATGCTCCTCTCCCTTCCTATTAACCAAAATATCATCAGAAAATGGCTGGGATCGAGGAACATTTCGCAGCACATATTCTATTCTCTTTTGAAAAATTCCAGGTGAACTGACTAATCCAAAAGGTACCCTTTGCCACTGGTATAACCCTTCACAGGTGGAAATTCTAAGGGTGGGCTTAGAGATCGAGCTCTACCTGCAAGAAAGCGTCAGAGTGTCAATGATCGAGAATTTGTCACTCCCAGCAAATTTACCAAATAATTCTTCCGCACGATGTACCGGGAAGTACTCAATTTCTAGTTCCGGATTGACTGTTACGCTGTAATCTCTCACTATCCTAACGTCCCCGTTAGGTTTGAATACGCAAACTATGGGAGTTGCCCAGGCGGAACAGTCAACTGGTTTTAAGACTCCCTCAGCAACTAGCCAGTCGATTTCAGCCTCCAACTTTCCTCTTACTGCTAAGGGGACAGGTCGAGCCTTGCAATAACGTGGTTTGGCATCAGCTTTTAACTTGATACTAGCCTTGTAATCTTTAAATTTGCCCAAACCTGGTTTAAAAAGGTCCGGAACATATCAAAGATTTCCTCAGCATTAACATGTTGGACAGATTCAGTAATATCTTCAAGATCCTTGAACAGTGGAAAAATTTACTGAGTGTGATTTTAAACTTTAATATCCAGCTTTTCCCCAGAAGACGCAATTGCAGTCAGGAGTTCAGTTCGACCATTAAGTTAGACATTTACTTTAATTGCTCCTAGAGGCTGAATAACCTCACCTACCCAAGCTTTTAACAAAATTGGAATAGGTCTTAATTCAACAGATGAAAAATATTTCTTATACCAACTTTTAGGAATAACAGTCAAATCACACCCACTATCAACTTCCAGTGCTAATTTGTGACCATTTAGTTCACATTGCACAGCCCATTTGTTAGACTGCAACTATAGTCATTCTATTGATATTAGAAACTAAGCTCTCATCTGAGTCAGGCTCCTGCAATGTAGCATCAGAGTAGCAAACCTAGTTTGCTTTTTTTCTTTCTGAAACTATAAGACTTCCTCTTCATATTTCCCTGAACCTGTTTAGGTGCACAAGAAGCAGCCGCCGCAGTGCTAGCGCCCGCTTTATCAGACTTGCACATACGACGTAGATGTCCTACTTCCTGACAGATGGAACAAGTTGACTTCCTCCATTTGCAGTCTGGGCGTATATGATTGGATAATCCACAGCAATAGCACGTTAAATTTGCTTTACTCTTAAACTTTGGATGAGGCTTTAAAATGACTAACATCAGATTCAGCTCTTTCCTGAGCGAGCGCAACCTTTCAGGCTTCATCAAACGTGACTTTATCATAGTCCATTGCCATCAAATTTTCTGTTGGCTGCATTCTGGCCAATTCTGAACATTATCGGCCCCTACTATGATCGGAGGTTTCCCGGTGCAAAGCCCCAGGTTGGCCCCTCCTTTTACCAGATATTTCTTCTCAAAAAGTCTGGTAATGTTCAAAATTCCAATTAAACAAACTTAATCATTTTGATCCACTAAAACAATCTCCCCATTCTGTTTACAAATGAAAAGTTTCCTATTTTTCAAAAATAAATAAACAACCCGGACCCCAACATATAGTCAGGTCCCACCTAATCAAAAAGAAAAAAAAACTCCTTTGACCCGATTTTCATCTGGGAAACCATAACCAAGCACTGCCAATCCCCAGACAAGATAAATCAAGTGATGTTGGTAAAACTCAACATTCACTGGAAGTATTCACGAAAGGTCAACTCAATGACCATCCATCAACAACAAGACCAAGTCACCCATCCACAGTAGAAAGGTAAACATCCTTAATTCTTGTAACCATCTTTCTTTAAAAAAAAAGCCTCTTCAGGAAGTCCTCTAATCAAACGACCTCAGTCGTATCTACACAAGAGGACAACAATTGGGTGATGCCAGCCTCAGAACCCCAGGGAACCCGCTCAAAAGGTGCCCGCCACCAACTTTGATGAGATCGGCCTGTCATTGCTAAAATTGACAGGTATTGGACTTATTCCAAGCAACAAGAAAGTCCATTTTGCCGGCCCTCGGGGCTGGCCGGCTAAAAATGGTTTCTTTTTCAGAAACAGTACAATACCCACCCTGCCTCCCCTCTCGAGTCACTTACTGAACAATCGAGAGACAAAGTGATGACAGCTGCCATTCATACAAGGAAGGCCGCGCATGCGCGGTTGGGTTACTGAGGCTGCCAACGAAACCTAATGAAGTCTTAAGCTGCCAGCAGCATCGATGAGACACCAATGCTAAAATTTACAGGTATTGTAGGCTGCTTTTTCCACAAAAGAAATCATTTTTAGCCGGTGGCAAAATGGGATTTTTAGTCTTTTTAAAAAATGTATTATTATCGGTATCGACATCGGTATTGTATCACAATTATAATCAAGGACCAGGTTGCCACAAAACTGTTGATATATAAGAACAAAAGAACTTAAACAACCCAAAATAAAATCCGCTGCTCTTGAAACTTCTGCACTTAAGAACGTATGTCTTCTACTTTTTTGGCCTAATCCATACAGAAATATGCAAGCGACTAGGAACAACCAAAGTAGGAAAATTAATGGCAACATTTAAACCCTTAAATCCAGGGAAAAAAACTAAAGGACTTAGCAACTTACTACTTCTAGGCGGTAACTGAAGCTGATGTGACTGTAGGCCTATTCGTTTTGCTCATGTGTGAGGAATGTGCTATTGTGCCACAACACCTACACCGACTTTACTAAGTATTATTATTGTAATAATAGTTACTGCGGTGCATGTGTTAGCACGTGGTAATCACGTTTTAAACTTTTAATACATAAGAGATTAGGTATTGGCATTTTGGCAGTAGCAACTGCTAAGTAAGAAATAGAGCAAAATCTAGCAACTTTAACTATGTGATAATTATTGTTGTAATCTTATGTGTTATTAAAATCTGATTTTAATCAAAATAATCTTTATTATAATCAAAATAATCCGATTACAATCAAAATAATCTGATTAATTCGATTATTTTAAAATAACACTGATTATTTCCAACCCTGATCGGTATCGGATCTTATCGGTAAAACTCATAGTGCCCGATCCCTATGGTTGACATAACTTAAGGCTCAAAGAAATTAATTTCAAAAAAAACATTGATGCCATATTGTAACCAAGAGTTTTAGTGCACCAAATGATAAAAGAAGGTAATTTTTTTTTATTGGTAGCAACTACTAAAGTGAATTTTTGTCTGCAACTAAGAAGAAGCATGAAATGACTTGGTAATATTGTTCTTGCATGAAACTCTCATCCTGTCTGGTGAAATTCTTGCTGGGCAACTGATCTGACCTGACCTGACCTGACCTGACCTAAAACGAATTTCACCTGGCCATTTCACACTTCTTCCTGTTTACCAAAAAAAATATGTTAGAGTAACGTTTGCCACCGGTACCGTATTTTCCTGTAAGCATAGTTATAGTAATTTAATTATGTGAAACTAGTTGAGCTTTGTTTTCTGTTGTTAATTATTAAAAAGGAGTGTGGAGCACCCTATGACAATTGTTAGCAACACACTTACCATGGGTTTTGCGATTGTGCACCCCATTCTTAACGGGCTTGATCACTATCGTAACGAGAATGATACATGCTGAGCCAAACTTTATTTAAAAAAAATACAAAGGGGGAGGAGGTTTGGACCCCTTCACAGTTTTAAGGCTTATGGTGTAATGGCTACTCACACACAAATGTAGGCTACAGCATCAAGTATTGTCATCATGTTTCCTTTTGTATACGGCCTTACGTCAAGTAGCCTATGTAATTTGTGCGATGTAACAAACCTATTTCCTTTTTGCAGAATGATGCAGCCAGACGAATTGACCGCCACAGGTCTAAGAACTGCAAGACTACAAGAATTGTCTGATTCTTTATCGAACAGAAGGACTCAACAGGACAGTGATATTATTCTCATTTGCCATGACGACCAATTCTTTGCCCACAAATTAATTTTGGAAACTGCTAGTCCCTATTTTGCGTCTATGTTCAGCAGCAATATGAAGGAGGCGATGTCGGGAAGAATAAATTTTTCTGAGATGAAGTCAGAAACGTTGGAACTTGTATTGGATTTCATTTACACAGGAAAAGTAAACAACATCAAAACCGAAAATCAGTATATGGAAGTGTTAGCAGCAGCACATTTGCTCCAGTTAGAGAAATTGTTCAAGTATTGTTGTAATTATTTAGGAAATATGTTGTCTTTAGAGAACTTTGTTGAAACGTTTCACATTAATGAAAGGTATGACTCGGAAGTTTTACGTAAAAAAGTTGAAAGTTTTTGGATTTCCAATTCCAAAAAGGTTTTGGCTACCACAGAATTTCTTTCATTGTCAGATGTTGAAATTAAAGTGCTGGTGAATTGTTTGAAAAGCAAAAGACTTTCCTTAGATGCCGCTATTGAAGGTGTTGTTCGGTGGCTCCGTCATGATCTGAAAACACGCGAAAAATTTGCCGAAGAAGTATTGAAATCCATTGACGGCAAGCTGTTGAGCACGCACTGTGTCAAGTTATTATTTCAAGATGAAGAATTGATGAATTTGTCTCCTTTAATTTCAAGTGGACTGAAAGAGTTAATTTTACATAGTTTCTCTGCATCTGCTTGTGATGTCATGATGCTTGCTGATACAAATGATCAGAGTTGGACGACAAAATTATCATATTTTAGTCAGCATTGCATTGTAGATGTACTTGATCCAACGTCACATTCGCTCATGAAAACTGTGGCAGATGCCCGCACACTTGATCACAGCTGCATGCAACAGTTTGATCTACGTACCATGACTTGGCTTGCACCTCAATATCCCTCCTTTTCCGACTGTTCTAAAATGTATCAGTACAATAATAGTGTTTACATGTTCCACCCATCTTCCATAAAACAATACAATTTGCGAACAAATGGATTTTCAACACAGAGTTCCCCTGAAGATGTTTCAGATTTTGGTGCAATTTGCTGCTTCAGACACAATTTTTACTCATTTGGAGGAAAAGTAGCAACGCGTACAGTAAGTCGTATGAGACCAGGAACAAAAAAATGGACGGTCGTCAACTCCCTGCTTCTTCCACAGAAACAAAATCTGACGGTATTGACGTCTGGTAATTGTGTGTATGTTATTGGTGAAAATGCTAAGTCGGAAGAAGAGTTAGTCATTCAGTATAGCAAGGATCCTGAAGATGGCCAATGGGAAATCATACTGATCCGTAAAGAAGGATTAGATTATAATCAGTTCTTTGTAATAAATTACACACTCATGGCCCTCCATTTTAATGACAATGAGTGTAAACTGTTAGTTTACGACCAATCCAGCAAGATGTTTACAAGTAAAAGTAAAGTTCACTGGCCTGACCAAGAGTTAACCTCTTTGACACTGTGTAAATTTCAAAACTATTCAAGTTCATTTGTTTTTTTCTCAAAAGTAGACGATAACTTGCACATTCCATATTTCCTGTGGGAGCCAGAAACTGGAAGTTGGGCAAAATTACACCCTCCAAAAGGAAAGTGTAATATTCCACAAAATTCAGAAATAAGATTTACATACTCTTGTGACTGACCAATGTTCCACTGTTTATTGATGTAGGCCTAGTACAATTTTATTGTATTTTATGCATGATGTAAGTATGAAGCAGGGCATATCATAAAACTTTATTTTTTACGAAACGTGTGTATTTATTTTTGGGCAGCGTATGTTGAAAATGATGAAGATAGGTTTTCAGAATGCTAGGTCATCCCAGTGACGGAGCCACCTGCCACTTTCTTACTCCAATGCGAGGAGGGAGAGTTAGCCTGCACGAGAGTGGCTGTGTGCGAGTTGGGTGAGGATGAGGGCCCACCATGCATGTGGAGGGGTTGTGGTTTAATAGCGCTACCATGGTTTTGGCTTCCCAAACCAGAAGCATAGAGGTAAGAAAAGCCTAGGAAGTATGTTCGTATTATTTACCCATGTCATGGAGTGCAAGGTCACTCCTGACAATGGCGGGGCAGCAGTGATGATAACAAGTATCACCTTTAGGGAAATTGGTGGTATTGTACATATGTCGCAGAAAATAATCAGTCGTTGACTTTATTTTTATTGCCATAATTATTATCGCTCATAAGCTGTTGCAGCAAATTTGGTAAAAATTGAGGATGCACGCTGTTCCAGGGCGTTTTATGACATCAGAGGAAAGTCTGATGCCAGATTCCATCTAGCGTAACACTTTTGCCTTTTAACAAAAACCGATAAACGGCGATTACAGTAGTTTTGCAAAGTCATTTCCAGAAAAAAAAATCACACCTTTTGCTATGAAACGCTTCTCCCGGCGACGAATCCCTCTCATGAACCTCACGGGACCATCTTACAACAGTATTGAGGGCTTGGTGCACCATCAGCTCACAGCCGAGGAGAAGTGGAATCTCCTTGGAAGCGATGATATATAGATCAATGGTCTGCTGCTCCACGCGAGTCCTTTCGAAATTTTGTTTACAATTGGTGTTGTGAGAACTTATTTTTCATCCGTGTTGTGCGTGTATTTCTGAATGAGGAGAACGGTATTTTCTCCGAAAATTCAAGTAGAACTGTGAACTGTGTTCTTTCTGGTGGTTCAGGTGTGATTTTTTTTCTTGAAATGACTTTTGCCTTTATTCTCGTACTAGAAGAAGCCCGTGCTATGCACGGGGCCGGTCTATGAAATCCCAGGGCGCACCGTTTAAAGAAAGTGCACGCTGAACCCTCTTTGCATGAAACAATTTTTCTGTGGGAAGTAAATAAATAAGCTTTCGTAGAACTAAGTTGAAACCTTTAGCATGGGTGCTTTGGCACAGCTGGTGTTAGATGCACCATTTCCTATATTCTGGATGTTTGTGGAAGTTTCTTCCCCACTCCCATTTTCGCGCACACTGGCTAAGTAACGCTTTCGCGGAATAAGTTTCTTGAATCCAATTATTGCGTGCACTGGGTGACAAACGCTGATTTTCGTTTGCTTCGCTCGCTCGGCGCATCCCATGGCTCAAATCACTGGATGCGCCGTTTTAAAAATTGCATGCTCAAGCATCGTTCTCGGGCACGACGCAGCCGGGACCCGTTTGCCCGGAGCTCGGCTCTGAAAGCCTTCATCTGCAAATTAAATTAGCACGGATGCTTTGGCATATGTCTTTTCTGTGAGAGGAAGGAAGTAAATCGGTGGCCTATGATGGCCTAACAATGGCTTATTATTGTTTTGTTTTCACTTACAGAGGTTTGATTGTTGACGACTACTTTGCGAGATAGCAATGCTCAGCCTCGTGCTCAGCAGTGATTGTTGTTCACTTTGAAACAATTCAGCTCAGCTCTGAAAGCCTTCATCTACGAATTAAATAAACCATTGCATCGTTTCTAGCTGCCAATTTCGAGGCCTGCTGAACTTAAAATTAACAACGCAGCTTAGTCTGATTTAAAACTACGGATTTAGCTGAAACATGGATGCTTTCATTTTACCCATCAACAATCAGCGGTTTGGACGATAGTTTTCAATCCATAGCACGTGCGCCAGGAATTGTTAGGCACCATAGCAAAGACATTACACGCGCACTTAAACCATGAAAAGCGATTAAAGTGATTGTCCGGCCTTACTGCTTTTTTTCTTATCAGCTCAGCCGGGATCCAGAGTTATTATGTTGATAGTCAAAATTAATTTATTAGATCGTCAGTCCTCCAAAATAAAACATAATTCGCCATTAAAACTAACTTTAAACCACAGAGTCCTTCGTAACAACAGACTGGAGATTTCTGACTAAAATGGCAGTGAACCTGTATCGTGCGTTCAGGAGATCCAGTTGTCCTGACTCTTAACGGCCTGCACTGAACTTAAGTAAAATGGCGGTACACATAAGCCAGTTCTGGTCATCACTGTCATTATGTACGCTATAAGACTGAATAAAATAAAATGTGACGCCATGCAAACATGTATTTATGGGGCATTTTCACCAACAAAAAAGCAAAAAATTTCTGCACTGGAGAAATAAAAATTGTCGAAAATATTTAAGCTTCAAAACTGTATTGCAGAAAGCTGAGAAACAGCAGTGGGACGACGTTAACAACTATACTTTTTTGTTGGACCCAGGAAGCACGTAAGTGAGGGATCAAAGCGCCAACATCTTAGTATTCAACGAAATGGTGTTTAGTTAATTATTTGAAAGCCGTGCAAGATCCTTGATAATATCCTTGACCCAGAACCCTTAGTCGCAAATTAATTCTGGTGATTTAAAAAAAAATTCTGGGCTTCGTTGGTTACCATGCTACAGCGGATTGCCAGTCTCTAGAAAATGGTCAGAAAATTTTGTGGGGTAGCTGCTCACAGGATCAATCGTACCACATCCGAAAACGATTTACATGATCGATCACCGGGAAGGGATTTCGGCCACGCCAACCCCATTCTCCGGAGTATTGTAAAAGATCATCCAGTGATGAGCCCACATCATATTAAGGGCACCAGGACGCAGCTACTGGTTGCCAGCTTATCAGCTGTCACCAGAACGCAGACACCAGTCTCCAGAATTATAAAGGTCGGTCTCCTAAATGTGTACGTCAATTGCCTTCACATTGTTTCTCCCAGGTTCGAAAATGGG
>JAHWFP010066165.1:0-12698 GCA_023313725.1 Lithobius niger
TATTTCTTCTTTGAAAAAGTGCAAAATAGATTTAAAAAAAAACAACAAATAATATAAAATGGGACAATTATGCTCTCATAAGCCTACTAAAAAAAGAAAATAACGCTCATAGGAAGCTGCAGCACCAATTGCTGCATAAATTACTGCTCGTCGTGTAGGATTGCCTCATCAATTTGCTGACCTTTTAACGGTCAAGATGCGCCTCAAAATAACGTTGAGAATGTGTTGTCATGAGCCTTCGGTCTCAACAATACTTCCCTAATGCGGCAATCAAAATTTTTAGTAAGGACTAGCTGTACTCCTGTCGTAACATGCGCCGGTCTAGCCGGTTCCCGCAAAATATTTTGCTGGCCAGCATGAAAAAATAGTTTTGCCCCCCCCCCCCCCCCGTCTCGCGTACTCCTCTGAGCTCCCGTGCCCCCCTCACATTCTTCCACTGTATGGTTCGATTTCCCCCCTGCGGCTTCCCTGATAACCCCTTTCCCCTCCTGCATTCCCCCATTGTGTATCTCCCCATCCCTCCTCCTGCTCCCTTTGATCTCCTGCTGTTTTGTTTTTTTAGGGAAGTAAACGTCTTTTTTCAAGTCGGTTCGAAGAGCTATTATTATTAAAGCCATATTTCGTTTGTTACTGATTGTTGCGGGACACAACCGTTCACATTGTCGGGCGGTCGTTCTTTTTCTTTGCTACCGTGGTAAGAATGAACCCGCTTGTCCTCTTTCTGATTGTTACAGGGCACATCCTTGAAACTATTAAACTCGGCTCTAATAGCCAGCATTATGAAAGCAGTATTTCGTTTGTTACTGATTGTTACAGACATTGTCGGCCGCGCGCCCCTTTTCATTATAGTGCATGATGATTTTGCGAAGATCATTTTGCTAAGTGCATCCTAAGCGTATCTTCTCACATTATTAACTGAGCAAAAAACGGCTTCGCCGCTTAGAAAAAAAAAACATTAGAGCTCGTATCCCCATACTCACAGCCCTGAAGGTACACGAATAAAAACGGATTAGAGTTCACTCGAACGCAACGAACAATAATTTGAACTATAATTTGTGTTCATTTTGTGTATGCATTTTTATCTTTCAGTTTTGTATCGTTTTGCTGTTTATGGCGTCTATTTTGAGTGTGTTTGTGGGTTTACGTTTTGCGAATTGGAGTTCAAATTATAGTTCGTTGCTTTCGAGTGAACTCTAATCCGTTTTTATTCGTGTGCCTTCAAGGCTGTGAGTATGGGGATACGAGTTCTAATGTTTTTTTTTTCTAAGCCGCGAAGCCGTTTTTTGCTCAGTTAATTTGTTGGCTTTTTTCGCTTCCATTTTATATGTGTCCACTGTCCACCGTTTTTTGTTTTCGAAAAAACGGATAATTAAAAATGGATACTTATGTTTAGGTTCCGCCGAAGGTTTGTTCCATGATTATTATTTGATGGCAACACATTAGCGTATTTCTGGATTTAGCATGCGTCATCTCGATGAGTAGTTGATTCTGGATTGTGTCAGTATCGTGGCAACAATCACGGAAACAATTCAACTGGCTTCCCAGAACCAGCATTAAAAAAGTAAATAAGTAATTCAGTATTGTCGGCCGCCCAATTTTGAGGCCGTAGGTTTACGGTTTAAAACTTGAAGATTTAAGGAAAAATCAAGACCATGTAATTTTGGTTCTCCACAACGAGCTATAGCGATTGATTGATTGATTTATTTATTACGGAGCTCTAGCCAACATTGACTACCAGCCCCAGTAAAACTACACACACTGTCACTAAAACACCTACATCACTACTACACTAATACACTAATACATAGAAGCTGTAAAGGCTCTAGGCAAACCGACCTGTAGCTTCACAGAAACTTGTCACTGCTAGCTATAACTAACAATGAGCTAGCTAACTCAAACAACGACAATGTTAGTTTCCCGGCACCCAACCATCGTTGCATATTGTTCGAGTGAGCTATAATCCGATATTGTGCGCCTCGCCTATTGTAACCTTATTGTTACATTTTGCAGCATTGTAACATTTTGACATTGTTAGCCGCTCTTCCGCCGCCCCCGCCTCCTCCTCCAGTCCAATTTTCTGAAATTCTCGTGCGTAAACGAACTCTAAAAAACACGGCATGCCGGCTGTGCTAATAAACCAGTCTCATAGCAGAAATGAAGCAACCGCAACGACGACCCCTGAAAGGGGAGCATGAAAACGTGCGAGTTGGCTTCAAGGTGAAACTGGGACGTTGTTGCCCTGAAAAGAAGGGCATGAACGGGGAATGCCCGTTGGTTGGGCAGTGCTTATGTTAAAGCCACTATTTGATGACGATATTGCTTTGCGGAAGGAGAGGATTGACGGAAAGGGGGAATGTTACACAAAGAAAAATTGACTGTTGTAGTGAACGATCAGGCAGCACCGAGCAAATACTGGGAAACAACCACGAGTCAAACAAGTCCCCGGGCGGAGCCGGGTACGATGCTAGTTATATATATAGACTAGCAGGACCCTTGCATGCTGCACTGTGGATTGAGTCTCCAGCCTTGTTTAGAAAAACAAGGAGAGCGGTCGTATCCCCATGGAACTCACAGCTGTAAAGGTGCACAAATAAAAACCTGATTAGGTTTCACTCTAATGAACCGAACTATGGCTTGAATTCAAATTCCAGGAAAGAAGGTTTTGGTATGCCAGCCTCCACGCACTCGCATACATCACTAATCAAACAAATAAAACCGATCGGTATTTGATACATTAAAAATACACACAAAATATAAACATAGAACTCGGATTGGCATTATCAAAACCTGAACCCACAAATAAAAATGAACACATAAAATGAACACGTAATTACTCACTCAAAAGAAAACTAAAACAGAAACCAAAAAAAATCAAACACAGAAGAAAAACGCCCTTAACTAGGAATGTGCATGTTTCACAAATTACAAATGCATGAAAATATACATATGCATTAGACATTTCACTCACACGAAATAAACATAAAATATGAAACAATAAACACAGCCAAATGAAATAAGTAACGCCTGTTAAGCACAAAATAGGCACGCATTTCAGTGACAATTTGCGTTCACTATCTAACCAAACCCATTAGTAAAAACAATCCATGTTCCATGGAGTAGGATTTCAAATTCTAGTTCGTTACGTCTGAGCGAACTCTAATCCGTTTATTTTGTGCACCATCACAGCTGTGAGTTCCATAAAGGTACGAGCTCTAATGTTTCTTAATAACGAAGCCGTTCTTTTGTGCAGCTAATAAAGTCAACATACCGCACTGCACGCGAGCTATACGACAACCTTGAGTAGCATGCAGGAATTTATTAATTTATTTATATAGAATGCCTTGGCCGAAAGCTATACGTAGCCTAATCGTCACAAATCGTACACAAGATTCGGTGTAGAACTGTATAATGCCAACTTTTGCTCGTTTGCCGAGTTTGGGGTTTAGACAATTCAAAACCTCATGGTAGTCTTCCACAAATGCATAGGCCTATTTATGATGCCAAATTGATGATGAAGGGCCTTACGCATAATTATGTTTGATTTGATTTTTCATAAATTTTACTGAATCCCCAAGATTTGTCATTTCTGGGGCCTATACTGGACCCAGAAATGACAAATCTTGGGGATTATTGATAAATAAAGGTAGAGGCCTTTATTTATCAATAATCAACCCCATTTCTTCTTTTTAGATGAGACAAATCCAACATTAAAAGACACTGGAAATGGCAAAGTCAATCGTCTAGTGCTTTCCAGTGTTAAACTATGATGTAGAGCCCATTGAAATGTAAGTATTTTAAAAAAGAATTTGGTCTTACTTTCATCTTGAAACGCATACCAAAAGGCAGTGTCAAGTTCAGGATAATGGAACAATTTTATTAAACTCTCTAGTGTTTTGGCGAGGCCTGAAGAAGGTGACAGTTCTTGCAAGAAATCGTACAAAATTCCGCCAGCGTGCTAAATTCCCACCCGATTTGACTTTTGATTTGCGTTTCAAGATGAAAGCAAGTTCAATGAAAAACCTAAGTAGCTACACGCTCGATATTTTCAAAAGAAGATGGTGATGGTTTTTCTGAAGTATACGCCGTAGTTGATTTGTTATACAGAATCAAGCGAGTATCACTCGCAGGAAATAATTTTGGTGTGCAGGAGATTTTGTTTTGTTTTCATCAGTTCTTTTTCTTGACCATGCTTTCGTTGTAGCTGCAATGCGAGTAAATGTAGCCATCGTAAATAAGCCATTGTTTTTCTTTTGTTTAACACCCATGGTGGAAACAGGACATCGCAGCATTGTAAGCCGCAGAAAGAAAGCGGTGTCTTCAGAAAATATCCACCTTGCTGCTATTTCAATAATGTTAATGTTGTAGAACTTGCAGAATAAATGCCATATTGCTACAGAAAGCTGGAAACGTTTCTGTCGTGGGAAGTCTATACCACTGTAACAAATTAAAAATTTCGTTGTCAAATCTGCTCTGATGACAATCAAGGGAGAAGACTCCCATTGAGGCTTCTTTTTATCAGCATGCATCTCGATCAGGGCATGTCACTCGCTCGCCACCACCATCAACAAAAACATGTAAATGTTTTCATTTTTCATTACCAAAATTTTTCTTGCAGAAAGTGCCACATTTACTGTACCCATAAGTGTAATCACATAAGCCGAACCACTGTTTAGAATGTGACAATATAGTGTTGGTTTCTTTTAATACTGTAAATGTTAAGAAACAAAAGTAAAGTTTTGCCTACACGAGATGTTATAGAGTTGTTACTTTAGAAACTCGTTAACCTAAAGCACCAATAGTTAGAAATTGGAAGTTTGAACTAGCCTGGTGGCTACTCACTGCAATGAAAGATGGGCAGATTCAGCACACCAACAATATTAATTTAGCTACAAGACCCTGAGGCTACAATTTACAAGAATCTGGCAGTTGCAGTAATAAATTGAAAAACCGTTACTTCGTTCATTTTACTTTGACTTTGAAAAATTATTTACAGTTAAATACGTTTTGCCAAACTCGATCCATGCTTCAGATCATAGAATCTTTTAACTTTTCCTGAAAATTTTTGATTATTGCTACGAATAATCTTCTTCAGGCCAAGTCAAAAGACTTGCACTAACAGTCCACCTCCTCTGACCGCTAATCCTTACACTTCCACAACATTTGAATCACCCTCTGCTTCTCAGTTGGCGTTGGCTGCTGGCTATATGAGGCCTTGACTCGTTTAGTGGGTGATTCAAATGTTGAAGTTTAAAGAACAGCGGTGAGAGGAGGTGGACTTTTTGTACAAGTGCCTGAAGACTTTGCCAGAAGAAGATTATTCGGAGCAATAATCTAAAATTCGCAGAAAAATTGACAAGATTCAATGACTTGGAGCTTGGATCGAGTTTGGCAAAGCTTGTTCAACTGTAAGGAAATACTCTAGGCTACTAAAAATGCTATTGAAGGCAGCCAATTAAATACTTTTGTTAACCTATAATGGTGTTCAGAGCCAAGCCTATCAGATATTTTACACAAAAATAGTGGTGTATTCAGCAGGGTTCGCACAGGGTGCTTACAGTACTTACAAGTCCTTATTTAATTTTGGCATTTGTAAGAACCTTGCAAGTGCTTACATGGTCCAAATATGGTCCAAAGGCCCTTAAAAGTGCTTATTTTGGGCCTGAAATACGACTTCTCTTATAAATGTAATTTAATTTGCAACAGTAAAACTCAACATTTAGTGCTACATGTGGAGTCGTCACTTGTGTGCTCCACAATGGCAGCCATCAATTTCATGTCTATATGTTAACCCTACCAAGATAACCCTTTAACCACTAAATAGGCTGTTCCATAATTGTATATAATCTTAAGTGTATCACATGACTTCCCTGTATTTAAGGAGCAGTAAACAGGAAGTTCGCTGTCTTATCAGCTGTAGCCTACACTCTGGTAGTCCGTGTGTTTATTACCATTGGTGCCCACGCTGGGCTAAGGTGTGTCCCCGCCTAGGACAGCACAGTTGGAGACGAGTCCGGTACCTTTGGTAATCATTAAAAACTTAAGCTTAACCTAATAGGTCTTCAACCACATCTTTGCTCCATATTTGTGGTAAGTTGCAAATTTTTTTCATTTTGGCAATGAAAATTAGTGCTCTGAATTCCTATCAGAGTTTAAACTTTTTCAAACAGTGTTATTTTGCCGTGGTAGTGCTGTGTGGTACGAAATGATAACAGTTAAATTTAGTACCTTAACAACTAGAACCGAAGTGGGCAATTGGATTTATTATGGTTAATTTTACCTTGGCAGTGTTCTAGAGCGACGCACTGGCGTGTCCGCACAGGCAGTATTATAAACCTGAAGGTTCGAAAAATGCGCTGCTAAATTAACCCTTGTAAATTCGATTGTGCCATTGCCCATATTCGGGCTAGTGTGTGCCGGTGTAAAATTTAACACCGTAGGTTTATGCTTAAACTTATTGAAATCTGGTCTGTGCTGAGGCTTAGGCCAGAAGTGTTGTTTTGTAAAACGTTGCAAATGGTGAACGTAAAACATTTTTTCAAAGCCTAGTCCCTTTAAATTTAACTTGTAGGCAGTTAATTTATACAACTAGGTAGGCTACAGTCAAGCTTGATTTATTTCTATGTTTAAATAAGTGACCGGTAGTCTTGAGTGCTCCAGTTTAATCCTTGCATGTTAAACAGGATTGTAATTAAATTTAATTAAATTTAATTTTGTAGGCTTATGCCAAAGACAGGTGTCGGTAGCAAACCACCTGTAACTGCTAAAGTTAGCAGTGAAAGTGAAACTGAAAATAATTCAGTAGTGAACGCAAGCGTTAATGAAGCTAGTTCTAATTTAAATCTAAATTTTGAATCTAGTGATAGTGAAGACGACGTCAACATGGGTTCGTCTAAAACCGCTGGTTTATTTTCGGAATTCGATTGCGAGTCTGACACATGGGAGAAATACTCCAGCCGAATTCGTTACTTTTTTTTAGCTAAAGAAATACCAGCAACCAAGCAAGTTAATTTTCTAATGGCATCTGTGGGCCAGAAAATGTTTGATAGAATTCTTAATATCCTCTCACCTGATTTGCCCGACTCATTAACATTTGATGAGCTCGTTAAAAAAGTTTTAGACGACATTGAGCCAGTGCCCTCAGTGGTATCTGAGCGTGTTAAATTCTTTAGAAGATCGCAAAAATCAGATGAGAGTATCGGGGAATATTTAGCTGCCTTAAAGCTAATGACGAAGTATTGTGACTTCGCAAAAATTAAAGATATTAACAGCGAAATGATTAGGGATCGCCTAATTGGGGGGATCCAATCAGAAGTCATTCAACGCGAGTTGTTGAAGCAGACTCTGGATTTAAAGGCTACAACATCCTTAGTTTTATCCTTAGAATATGCTGAAACAGACCAAAGCGTTTTGAGAAGCCATTCTAAAGCTGTTAACTACGTAGCTAAAAAATCGGGCAAAACATCAAGTAGGCCTAAATCCACTAAGGATTTCATTTGCTATTGTTGCGGCAAAAATGGCCACGTGAAAACACGTTGTAAATATCGAGACTATACTTGTGGCCGTTGCCACACTGTCGGCCATTTAAAAGCCGTGTGCCGAAAAGCTAGTCATTCGAATAGAACTTTAAAATCACTCGACCACCCTAAAGCAAGTTCTAGCACAAATTTTAAGGCTAGGCCGAACACAAAACAAAAGTATAGCTACAAAAAACGCGTCAACAAACTCGAACGCGATAGCGAAAGTGATAGTGAAGAAGACCAGGATGTTGAAGCCGAAAATTCAGAGTCTGGTTCCGGGTCTGATAACGATTCAGACAACGACTATCTTGTACTGAAAAATAATACTCTTGGACTGAGTCAGGCTACGGACCAGATTTCAATTCCCCTACAAACCAACAAAATAATAGTAGTAGTTAATTCTATGAAAATTCATAAATGGAAAATGCCAGTCTGCCTAAATGGTGTCAAGCTAGAAATGGAACTTGATTCCGGGGCAGATGCATCCATTATCCCTATTGAGTGGCATCAAAAATATTTTGCGGACTGTCCTTTAAAACTCAGTCCGTACTCGATACACTCATACACTGACGGAATTGAGAACACGATTTACACTGTAAGTCTGAAGGTTGAAGTTCAAGGTCAAATCGAACATTTGGATGCTTTAGTTTCAAAATTATATAAACCTGCATTAATGGGAAAGGATTGGCTTTCTATTTTTCGAGTTAATTTCCATCCTTTTTACGACCTACAAACGAAAGTGAAACCTAAGAAAAGTGTTAAGAAAATTAAAACTAGCATTACGCCAGTTGACACTTCCGAAATAGTGAAGGGTTTCCCGGAGCTATTTTCTGAAGGCATGGGTAAGTTTAAGAATTTTAAAGCCAAAATTCATTTAAAACCTGATGCCAAGCCTGTGTACAGTCGTGTAAGACCGGTTCCGTTAGCACTTAAAGAAAAGGTTAACCAAGAAATTCGTAGATTGGTTGGCCTTGGAATTCTAGAGCCTGTGGAAACTTCTCAGTGGTCTACGCCGATCGTCATAGTTCACAAAGCGGATGGTCAAATCCGAGTGATTGGTGATTATAAAACCACCGTGAACCCTCAACTCGAAGTCGACCACTATCCAGTTCCCACGGCCGCAGAATTATTCAGTGAATTAGCAGGCAGTGACACTTTTTCCCTTATCGATCTTAAGGATGCATTTCTGCAAATTGAACTCGACAAAGAGTCACAAGAAGCTTTGACAATAAATACACCCCTGGGTTTGTTTAGATGGCTTCGCGTACCCCTGGGCCTAGCGTCCAGTCCTGGAATTTTCCAGAGGGTAATGACTCAAGTCACCAGTAAAATCCCCAAATGCCTCCCGTTTTATGATGACATTCTGGTGAGCGGGAAGGGGGGTGAGCATGACGAATCGTTAAATAAACTGTTAAATGCTTTACAAGATGCAGGAGCCAAACTTAGGATCGAGAAGTGCAAACTGTCGCGGCCTGAATTAAAATATTTAGGCCACATGATAAATGCAGAAGGCCTGCATACACTCCCTGAGGTTATCGAAGCAGTCACAAACGCTCCTAACCCAACATGTATTCAAGAGCTACAGAGCTTTCTGGGTTTTGTAAACCATTACTCAAAATATCTACCGAATCTCGCTCATATTCTGTCACCAGTAACACGTTTGTTAAGCCCAAGTGTGAAGTGGGTTTGGGGGGCAGAATGCGACCGAGCCGTGAGTAAAGTAAAAGAATTATTTCTTAAATCAAAAGTTCTGGTTCATTACGATCCGAAATTAAAGCTCAAGCTCGTTTGTGACGGCTCACCCTACGGAATTGGCGCGTGCTTGATGCATGTCATGAAAAACGGTGAATCACGGCCGATAGCTTTCGCTTCACGTAAACTAACTCAAGCGGAAAGAGGCTACTCGCATTTTGACCGGGAAGCGCTCAGCGTGGCTTGGGGAGTGAAACGGTTTCATGAATACGTTTATGGTCAGCGATTCATACTGCAGTCTGATCAGAAGGCTTTAGTTTGGATTTTTGGCCCTAAAAAAGGAATACCGCAGATGGCAGCCGCCAGGGTTCAGCGTTGGGCAGTGATGCTTACGATTACGAATTCGAACACATTCCCGGTAAACTTAATTTGACGGCAGACGCTTTATCACGCCTTCCCCTCCCAAATACCGAGGAATTCGAGAAAGCAGAAGAGCAGTACAATATTCTTGCTTTAGAAACTATTTCTAATCTTCCAGTTTTAAACGAGACACTCGTTCTTGAAAGTAAACGTGACAAAATCCTTTCAAAAGTTTATCGTTATGTGAACCATGGTTGGCCTGACAAATGCGAAATTCCCGATCTGTTACCGTACTTCACACGTCGTACTGAAATCTCTGTCGAAAACGAAACCTTATTTTGGGGGTATAGAGTCCTGGTGCCGACGGCCTTGCGGAGACAAATCTTGAAAGATCTACACAGTGCTCACTTAGGCATAGTTAAATTGAAAAGTTTAGCTAGACAAAAGGTCTGGTGGCCTAAGATTGACTCCGACATTGAAAATAAAGTCAAATCATGCCAAAATTGTCAAGAGTATAAAGATACTCAAACGTCAGGTCCTAAGCATACGTGGGAATATCCACTAAAACCAAACAATCGCTTACACGCTGATTTTTTGGGGCCGATGGACAATTACATGTTTTTCATTCTTGTAGACGCACATTCAAAAATTCCTTTTGTGCATAAAATGAAGTCAACAACGTCCGCGCGTGTCATTGACGTTTTAAACAATCATATAGCTTTATATGGTTTAATGGACAGCTTAGTTACCGACAATGCTGCCCAATTTTTGTCCGCAGAATTCCAAAATTGGTTAAAATCAAATGGAATTAGGCACATGACCGGGCCAAGTTTTGCGCCTTGGACCAACGGTTTGGCTGAGGTATACGTCCGTAATTTCAAGAGAGTCTACAAGGCCGCGCGGCGACAGGGGTCTACTATTCAAGAGAGTATAAATTCTTACTTGTTATCAGCACGAATCACTATCTCCGCTACCACGCAAGCAACACCCGGAAAATTATATTTTAACCGAGAATTAAAGTCTCGGCTGGATTTATTGTTCCCTGACCCTATTGCAGCCGTTCGTAGTAAACAATTAAAACAAGTACAGAGCACCCACCATCGTGAGTTGAAAACGTATCAAATAGGTGAAAAGGTTTGGTATCGTGACTTTTCAACGACAAATGATAGGCTATGGTCAGTCGGTATGGTTAACCAAAAATGTGAAAATCAATCCTATACTATCGTTGATACTAACGGTAATACGATTCGCAAACATCGCGAACAGCTAAGGTTACATACCGTGGAAAATGATTATCCAGAACAGCCTCCAAACGCACTTGTTTCGACGGCGAAAAGCAGTAATTCTTTCGTGAATAATAATGAGCAACATCACTCAAATTTCAAACGCATGTCTTTTGGCGGCAAACAACGTGAAAAGCCAAGTTTCGCTGACGTAGTTCCTGAGCGTCGATCTCTCGGCCAATCCAGAAAGTCAATTTCTGTTACTGAGGGAAAAATTCCACCAATCGAACAGCTTGCAAAATCACCTGAGAATTTACATCGCAAGTCACCAGGTGGCAGGAAATCTCCAGCGAAATTACCCCACACACACGAAGTGGATGAGTCTGCTAACGTAAATAACCAATCACCTTTGGCTACTACCAGCGCCCCTCTTGAAGAAAATTCTAAGCCAGAAAGGTCGCAATCTCCATCGATTATTACGTCACCATCCACTAAGCAATTACCACCGAAGCCAGGTCATGCTAACAAAAGAGCGAAACCGAATCCCAATAAACGCAAAGTTGTGCTATCACCAACACAGGTTGACATTGCAGCGCAGCTTCAAAATGCTCATCGTTCAAAGAGACTGCGTAGAGCTCCAGACAAGCTCAATTTGTAGTTTTTTTGTAAAATTACTATTTGGCTACAACTTCTTCGTTTTTTTTTGTTGTAATCCGTTATATGTGAATTAAATGATAGTTCTTTTTAAACTGTAGCGAGTAACGCTAAAACATTTTTGTCCCCTAGTTGTTCGTGCAGAGAATTGCCTCTGTTAATTTTAAAAATGTCCACCTTTAAAATTAGGTAAAAATGTAAGTGTATTTTGTTGTTCGTGTGAAAAATTGATTTCACGATTTTATCTTTTTTGTATCTTTTTGTCTTTTCATCTACCTAAACACTTCTGACATCGGAACAAAAAATTGCTTGGAGCCGCAATTCCCACTCCGGTGAAGCCTAATCCAAAGCAACGCTGTCCACAGCAACGCTGTAGCGTTTCAGCTGCAGAAATGGTTGCTGCAAAAAGAAAATTAACCAAAAAAGGCTACGAAAATTAAAACAACAACATTGAAATTTATTGTAAAATTACTCCAGAAAGCAAAACAGAAATTTAAAACTGGCAAGTTTTCAGCCAGTTTATTAATGTTTATTTTTTTGCTTAATCATGTACATCTTTAGTTCTTTATTTTGTAAAACAGCTTTCAAAAATAGTGCTTAGTTTTTCCTCGAAAGCGAAAAATTATGTATCTTTCTTTAAAAATAGGTAGTGCACTAAAAAATACATCTTGCCTTCGTAATCATGATTTTATTTCCAGCTAGGCTTAGATTATTTTTTTTCTGTTTTTTTTTTCGCTCGCTGCATTGTGGAGTCCTCACTTGTGTGCTCCACAATGGCAGCCATCAATTTCATGTCTATATGTTAACCCTACCAAGATAACCCTTTAACCACTAAATAGGCTGTTCCATAATTGTATATAATCTTAAGTGTATCACATGACTTCCCTGTATTTAAGGAGCAGTAAACAGGAAGTTCGCTGTCTTATCAGCTGTAGCCTACACTCTGGTAGTCCGTGTGTTTATTACCATTGGTGCCCACGCTGGGCTAAGGTGTGTCCCCGCCTAGGACATCACACTACATTTAAATAAAAATTTAAGGTTAGTGTACAGTACATTTGATTATTATTTAAAATTTAAAACATTTATTTAAAAAAATCTTACCTATACCTACTTAACCTAGGTTTTTTCAAGCCGTTACTGGAATCATAGATTTTAGGCACTATTGTTACTAAAGGTGCTTACAAATGGACATTATAACGTGCTTCTAAGTCCTTAAAAGTACTACAAAGAATTTCTTTGATGTGTGCGAACC
>JAHWFP010066167.1:0-11162 GCA_023313725.1 Lithobius niger
GGCAAACAACTCCCTGCAAGTCGCGGAAAACCCAGTCAACGAAGATAAACCATGATCACAAAGCCGGTTAGCCTGACTAAGGAAAAACAGGTGTTAGAAATAGTCATGATACTGCACACGGGATAAGTGCTTCAGATAAGTGCTCAGATAAGTGTACTCGTTAGGTAATTTCTGTCCGTACTTTCCCTCACACTTGGTCGCTATTGATGGCGATAAAGGTGACCCGTTTCGGAATGTGATTGGCGAAAATAACACTGCGCGTGTGTCTGTGAGATATGGGGATCTGAGATTACGCAACGAATTCTTCGCAAAAATCGAGCCCTAAACGGCTGAAAACAGCCTGTCAATCTAGGCCTATTTAGCACTTCCCACAAGCAGAATGGCATTCGGATCTGGTCCTCAGCGTTTGAAATATTATGACCGTTTTCTAAATGAGCCAACACAGCCATGGTAGTTAGCGTCATTCTCGTCCAGATTGCACTGAAATTTTATCATCCGATTTAAACGGATTTAGTTGTGGGTGGTGCTATTTACCATATTTCCTCTATTTGTCGCCGGTCCCTATTTAGCGCCACGATTTAATCTGCTCTAAAAATATATTTAGCTGAACAAAAAACAGCTTCGCCGTTTAGAAAAAAAAAACGTTAGAGCTCGTACCGCCATGGAACTCGTAACTTGAAAGTACACGAATAAAAAACGGATTAGAGTTCGCTCAACGAAAATAAGTATAATTTCAATCCCCATTTCAGGGAACAAGGATTGTTTTCAATCACATGATACAGTCAGAAAAGAAACGCAGTTTATGTTTGAAATGTGTAAATTTGTGTTTGTCGGCTTGTGTGAATGATTACGTGTTCATTTTATGTGTGCATTTTTTTTCAGGCGTTTTGTTGTGTACAGCGTTTTTTTTTTTTTGCAAGTGTTTATTGAGATTAAGTTTTAGTCCTTGTCCATGTATTTGTTTTTTACTTGGGTGCGTATTTTTAAGGTGAGAAGTATGCAACCGTTTTGTTTGTTTAGTGATGTATGTACATATATGCCTGTGCATGGAGGTTGGTATGTCACAATCTCTATTCCCTGGAATTGGAGTTTAAAGTATAGGTTCGTTTCGTTCGAATGAAGTCGAATTCGCGTTTTATTTGTGCACCTTCACAGCCATGAGTTTCATGCAGATATGAACTTTAATGATGTATCAAGAGACCTTTTTTTGTGTATTTTTTGGAACTTCTTATTTTTTTTTAGCTGCGCACCGTTTCGTCGGTGTTTTTGAACGTGATGGAGACCAGATACTGTTTCAGTTTATTTTATACCATTTACCACAGTGGCGTAACGTACAGGCAGGCAAGGTACGCATTGCGTAGGGGCCCAGACCTCACGGGAAGGGGGGGGGGGGGCAGGCGTTTTGGCTACAAAACAACTGCTGCAAACGCGGAGATTGCGGAGTGGGTTAGACTGTGCAAATTGTGGAAAACGTTAAGGATCAGACAACCTATTGCAGCTTTCATTACGCTTTTTAAAGTTAAGTGCCCAGGTAGTTATGGTAACTGAACTAACTTCGTCTTGCTATGAAGACACTCCAATGTAATATTAGACCGCGCATCACGCGAAAAACCACAAGGACTATCCAAACTAAACTTGGAATGCAGTATAGCACGGGAGTCCGAACAAGGTTTATTAAAAGAAAAATCCGTAATCGGACATGGAATTGAGGAACCATCAGGGTGACAAAATGGACCAACAGCAAGAGCCAAAATCAAAACAACAACGAGACGCGCGAAGCCGTTTCTAATTGTTCAAGGCATCCGATTGTTAAAAGATTGATTGTTGATGATAAACAGGCAGCGTTAGGCGGGTAATAAACCAAATTCAAGATATTTTCACTTTTCGTTGACCGATTTGGACGTTGGAATACACCATTTTCACGGTTTTTTTGCCACCATCTTTCCATGCATGGCCCAAACCCCAAGCAGCTGTCTCTTATTGTTTAGAAATTACAAGGCAAACCGATCCGATCCGATTTTACAGCCTAACAGCAAAGAAAGAGGATCCCGGTCCATTATGTCGACAATGGAACTGATGGCAACTGGCAACCCTAGTTTAGGTGTAAAGAAGACTGTAAAACATGCATACGACTCGTAACCTGGATCTGGCCAAATTTTTAAAAACATGGCTCCTAAGAATCTTAGGGAGCACAACAGCAAGGCGCTAATAAGTTGTTTTACATGGTTCCGAGAACCTTTAAGCACTCTCCTCCCTAAATCCCGTATTAGTTGAATACTCCCGGATCCTTTTTATTTGGGGGCTCTCCTGCCCTCCCCCCCCCCCCCCCCCCTCACCCGGAAACAACAGAATTCTTGAGTGTGCTTGGCGTACATTACATGTTTGTTGAAAAAAAAGGTTTTTTTGCGTGTGGAGGGCAGGAGGGGAGCAAATAAAATTTTGCGTAGGGGCCCGGTCTAAGTTCGACACGCCACTGATTTTACCATGATGGCACGCACGTAAACCTGAATTTTGTACCGAAACATGAGAATGGGTGGAGGATCGAGTTAAGCGTCTGGATAAGGTGAGGATGATAGATCCTGGAATTCCAGTTCGAGGTAGAGTGCTTAATGGCATAATCATTCGGAATTAAACGCTTGTCTGTCTCTGGAATTAACATACACTTCGGTCGTAAATGTAATATACTAGGCCTATAAAATATTAATGCACGGTGGTGACGTCACGCTAACACATCCCAATGCTAAAAGTGTGGTCGTTATAATACGGTTAATCGGAAAACCCACACCCGTCACCGTGGGTTAATTTTGATAACCCACACTTTTATGATAAACTAACACTTTTTACGGGATCTATTCGACCGCTACTCCATCACGTGACAGCTCCACCACGTGATATAAAATGACCGATTTTCATAACTACCGTACACAACACAGCACAACCCATTGCAACCAGCACAAACAGGCACATTTGCGACGTGTGACATTTTTCGTACCAACACGAACAAAAATAACCTCGCTTACTATGCGAAGCCCAACCCGAAAAGGAATGGCCCAACTCGGCAAACTTTTGTACCGACGGTACGAAAATTACGCTACTGACACTTTGAAATACACCTAAACTACGACTCAAGCCCACACCATGGTTCGCACTCTAATCTTATTTAAATAGTAAAGTAGAAAAAATATGGCCTCAGCTTAAACACGGAATTCCGAAACAAGGACAGAAAAAAAAAATACGTCTTCCCGTAGCTGTTCCTTTCCTAGACAGGAAGTTTTTACACAGGAAGTTTCCATCCAGGAATTTACATCAGTCGTTTGTGAAAAAGTTTAAATTCATCATAATTCACTAATAAATTTAACAAATAAAAAATTTTTAAAACCTCCAATAAGTCGATATGTTAGCTTGACGTCACACTTCACCATTAAATCACACGCCCGTGAGAAATCGGATCGGTGGTTAACCGGCGATAATAGCTCATTCGCTCGAAACGGCGCAGTCCAATGCCTCGGGGTTAGGAATGACACTCGTGCTGCCCTGTTCTCGCAAACGAGCAATTATCACTGGTTAACCGCCGATTTCTCACGGACATCGATTATTGATTTTACAGCAGTAAAATATCGTAGTTAACTATGGCCCAAATGTATAACCTTGGCTTTGGGTAGAGATAAGACTGGGTCACATTTTTCGACCCAGTTGTGCAGTGGCCCGAAATTGTTCATACCCAAGCAGATACCAGATGACCCGACTTGATCCGCCACAAAGTCTTGTAAATTATGTAGGAAAAATGGAAATGAAGTATAGCGCAACAGCGATCCTACACTAAAAATAGCTACGATTTCGTAAGCTTTTATTGTATACTTTTATTGTGGACTTTTATTGCGTTGAGATTACGTGACAAACACTCGAGCGAGTGCCCTCCGGATTACATCTCAGACGCTCCTACCATCTGAACCATGACTCCAAATCGAAGATAAATATTTCCCGAACTCGAAATGATGTCCTTTATCTAATGGAGTTATGGCTGAGACTATAATATAGCCTTAATAGCCCGTTCGGGAAATTTTTATTATGGCCGTCAGTGATGGTCATGCCAATAACCATCTCTCATGACCATAATCAAAACCTCCAAACAGGCTATGAAGGGTACATAGCCGCAGCCACGACTCCATTAGGCAAAGGAAATGGCTACGCAGTCTTCAAGGTGGTTCGAGAAGTCTTTGTCCTGGCCTTGGAATGTTGGTCAACGGTTCAGATGGTGAGAGAGTCCTTGGGATGGTGAGAGAGTTCAGATGGTGAGAGAGTCCTTGGGATGGTGAGAGAGTTCAGATGGTGAGAGAGTCCTTGGGATCCGCGGGGTGTTGGTTGCTTAACTCCTATCTGTAATTTGTCGATGTCAAGGTTGTAAGGTTTTTGTAAAATGTTTTTAACTAAATTTCACTACAACGCCATTACAGTGTGCATACTCAATTTGGCATTCAAACATTTACTTGTCAGCTTCAGTTCATATCTGGACATTTTCTGTCGTTTGTTTAGTTCTTGTTTTACTCAAAAGGAAATGTAATATCAGCAAATAGGCTATTTTCTCATTCTTTGTTGCATGTTCTCTTGCTGATGCGTGATGTCCATTAAATATGTTGAATAAATGTCACTTTGGATTGAGCTCTTCATCAGTTCACAACCCTACCTGGTCTTATTCCTTATTTTAGCTACCGTGGGTTTAAACCTAATCAGTTATGTGTTAGGCAGTACTTAGGCTTGGAACTATGTAGCATTTCATGATGAGGGCGAACTGCTGAAGCCTAGATGTTTAAACTTTGTCAAAGGCTAGTTACTGTCAACTCATGCATTGATTTGATTGAGTGCTGAATTCAGTGGTTCGTATCCTAAATTTAAGTGGAATTTAAGCTAGCTTAAAGCAACATCCGGCCTGCCTTACAACCTTCCGTCTGCCTTATAACAGCCACGTGTCGATCGCATCCACACATTTACCAAAAGCCAAGGTCAACTGAGACAGTGGATTCGTTCCTCGCAGCAAAGAATGCAGCTACTGTTTCAGTTGGCATTGCACCTAATAGACAAAATGACTCCAGGTAATAGATTATAAAGACTCAGAAAAATGGCAGAACTCTACTTAGTTAAAGTTGGTGAATAAAGTCATCACCTCCAAACGATCGCCATCTTTCAAACGAAAGTTAAGCAATAGGCTCACCGAGTCACGTGACTTGTTGGGCAGCTCATAAAACCTGAATAACGATTCAAAAACCGGAATGATTCTTGTATTTTAAAATCACAATTTATAATTTTCTAGACTAGTGTCTTATAATTTTACTTCGGCGATCTATTGGAATAATTAATTTTAATTTTTACTGCGTTAGTCTTTTAGATTTTTGATCTCATAGTAATTACTAGCAAATGATTAAAATTAGCACTGCGCACACACAGATAAAACTTCAAGGTCATACTAGGTGCGCAAAGCATCATATACGTTCTTCCAGACAAGGGATTGACTAACGATAAGGAAATAGACCTTCAGGGCCGTACTTGATGTGGAGGCTCGAGAAAAATGGCGCTGGGAGGAATGTACTTTTAAACCGCTACTCGCAGCCATAGTGTGGCCGACGTCATACTGCGAGATGAGAGCCCAACAATAAAACCTGATTTCGATCAGGACACTAGAAAACGGAAATTACCTCTGGTCGGAACTTGATTTACTCTAATATGCAGATTTTACGGGAAAAATCGAAAACAAATGATGGCAATTTTGTTAACATTTTTTTTCCAAAATTACGTGCCTCGCTTGTGCTACCGCGCTTGCTGCGGCTAAACATCAGCAACCGTAACCAAAACCTTGTCTTACCAGAAATAGTTTCCGTTTACTAATGTTCTGGTTGAGATCAGGTTTTCTTGTAGGGCTCTCATCTGGCAGTATGGCGTCGGCGTAACCATGGTTATGAGTAGCGTTTTAACATGTTTTAATAATTTATTTTAAAAGTAAATAAGCATTAACGCAATTTCCGTTACGATTTTCTGAACCAGAACGACGAAAGGAATCGAGAGGTAGGTGAAATAAATCGATAGCGTGAAAAGTATCTAAAGTGTGCGTGGCCTATCTTGAGTTCGCCGCAGAACGAACACAGATAATCGATTGTACGTGTTTGGCAGCAGAGTGCCTTGTTGATATCCAAGATGGTTACAAAAACAATGAAGGCCGTCGATTAAAGCCGCCGCCTCCAGGAAGACGTAGCGACTCATCAAATACTTCCAGGACTCAAGATACGCCGCGCGTAATATAATCTATATAATTTCCCAATTTTTGTGGGCGCCTGCAAGGTTTCGCTTTCGCTTTATCGCTTCATGTTTTTGTCCACCATTTTTTTTTTGCGAAACTGCAGTTTTCGCCCACATTTTTTCACACCTAAATTTTTTTAAAGGTTTCGTACAGGTTTTCTTTTTGCAGCTCGTCTTTTCTAATTTAAGGCAAACTCCCTCAGTGAAGAACAGTGCCTGGTGACGGCTCTCTGAACTTGTTCCAACCTGTAAATGTCACCATTGCAATGGGGTGACCAGGCGCGCACACAGTATTCGAGTTTTTGCCGGATAAACGTCATCTTCTTGTATTCGTTAAGTGTCCACGATTTGAACGCAGACTTTAGAATGAAAAACGTTTTCCGAGCATCATTCACAACTTGTTGCACCTGATTATGGAACGTAAGTTGATTGTCCACAAGGATGCCCCAATCTTTCACGACGGTGTGTTCTTGCAACTGATGACCAGACGAGTAACAGTGAAAATCAGCTGCCTTGCGTTTGCCAACACGTAGAATAACACATTTCTTTGGGTGAAACTTCATTTTATTGTCAGCCACCCATTTATCTAATCGATCAAGGTCGTCTTGAAGCTGCTGGCAACTTTCAAGTGAATCAGATCTGTTAAAAATTTTAAGATCAACCGGCGTTGTGGTAATCAACACATTCTTCGTATCAGTTCATATTGCACAGTATTCATAACGAGTGGGGCAAGCTGGCCTGATGGCATTGCGCGTCAGTTGGGCGATAAGTCTGTCCTCCTGTCCGGTGTTTTTCAATTTTTGCAGGAGTTACAGATGTATGACAAGATTTAGATTAGGGGTTTGAATAACATCTCTGTAATGTGTGGTGAAGTGGAAACCCGGACCACTGCACTGTGACTGAGGTTGGCGCTAATGACCAAGTTGTCGACGCGCCAATAAGCCTCAATCCCCCCCCCCCCGATGGTTCGCATGACCGTACTTGTTTGCCAGAGGTACCGTGTTCGAGTCCGACCTCAGCCACCCCTGGGACTTTCAGGAAGAGGAGGTCCCTGCGGTGTTTCATGCTCATGTCGATTGTAGCATGGGAAAGAATCTAGGAATTTCCGATGGAATTTATCCAGCAAAATTCTCCCTCTCTCCCTATGGCGCCATGGCTAGGGCTGGGAGCGCGTCAAAAGCTAAGCCATTAATTTATCGCTCCAGTTTTTAGTCTTCTGTACAGCCGTACCGGGTGAGAAGACTATTGCAACGACTTTGTCCGTCCGTCGCTTTTTTCAACTTCGCAACGGTACCAGACATTGACGACCATTGTTTACAACGTTAGATTCAGTGAGAGAAGTTAGGTAAATGACATGGCAAATTAAAACATCATACTTCCTCATAGCTAATAAACTTCTTCGATGTAACTAAATTACATAATAACATTCGCTCGTGGAATTAAAATCCTAACTTAAATCCTCAATAAAAACAAATGGATTTTAGCTTCGTTTAAAATAGTCTCGTCACATTATTGCATGAAGGCTTCCGTCGAACCAAATTCTCCATTAGGCCTATCTGCTACTTACGAAATTAAAACTGCATTTTTAAAATTAGGCCTAAAAAATGAAAATTAGGCCTAAAATCATGTTACCATGGTAACGTCAAGTTGCTGCGACTCGCTGTTGGATTAATCAGGCGTTAAGTTGCGCGTTACGTTGTAACACTGTAACTGTGTTCCTGAAGGCGCATCGTGTTGCAAAAAATGAATAAGCTTACTATACAATCCATATCTCCGTTAGCTGCTACTTACGAAATTAAAAATGCTGGTTAAAATTAGGCCTAAAAGCTGACAATTACGCCTAAAATGTAAAACAGGCTTAAAAGCTAACACATTTTTAACCGACAATTGTGATGGCTACTGCTTTTAGATTAGTATAATAGAGATAGCTGTTGTAGTGCATGATAGAGGTGTGCCCCTCAACATTGGAAGTGGAGGAACTGTACAGAAGAACGGTGCGACTAGGCAGTCGCTGTAGCCCCTTGTTTTATTTTTTTTCATTCCTCATTTCTTGGCAGCTATGCAACTTACCCGCCCTATCAATCCCCAATCTTTTCAACACCATTACTCACCCAAATTCTTCACCCAAAATTTTTTAATCGTTCGAATATTAAAATCAGTTTTTTTCAGTTTTTTTTTTCACCCGTGTACAAGAAATGCCAAATAAAATTATTTGTGTTCTTTTCCAGGAGAGCAAAAACACAAACGCCAAGAAAGTTAAATTTGATCACAAAATTCTTAATATCGATAGCCTAAGAGACTACTTGATTATAACAAAAAAAAAAAAAACTATTTTGAAATGGAAAATCATTCAAGAACTCTTTAGGAATGACAGTAGCGTACGAGCTGAACAGTTAGATACAAATTACCACTTTGGAGAAATAACTTTGGAAAAATACTCCTTTCATTTTTAACAAATTGTCTAGGGAATTTCACAATATTGCGTCGTTTAGAAACTTAAAACTAAAACCTATTTACTAAATAAACAAAAATTATAGATAAACAAATAAATCCGGTAGCCTACGAAAAGAGTTGATTTTAGTTTGCAGAGGATAACCAACGGCGTCGAGTGAGTTCTGCCAACGATCAACGAGTGGCGCAGCCACGAGACGCCGTTGGTTATCTTGCTTATACCAGGGGGTGGCAACTGTACTAGAAACAATGCATTACCAACCTTTGCAATCTGCCTTCCAGCCAACGCTTGGCCGACGTCAACAACGCAACATGGCGCCAGCCAACTTCCGGTTCTCGTCTGAATGAGATCTGATGAGATTCGCCAAAGGCTAATCCTACAATATATTTATTTATTTATTTTATTTGCAAAATTATTGTAACCCCCTATAAAAAGCATAACAGCAATTTCAGATTAAAACAACAATTTTGTGGATCTCATTCAGGCAAGAAGAATATGGCGGCGCCCCTTAATGTACCCCTTTCGCGCCTGTATCGTCTCTGCTCTCGCCTGAATGAGATTCGTGAAATTATTATTTTAATTTGAAATTGCTGTTATGCTCTTTGTAGGGGGTTACAATAATTTTGTAATTAAAATAAATAAATAAATGTATTGTAGAATTACCATATTCTCTCTCTCATATATCGTTCTAGAATACGCATCCCACAATTCATCATTCTGTCTTAATTGCGCGATTCATGTTAAAACGTATTGAGCAGGTTACCAGAAATGTGAAAACACTGTATATCTTAAAAATGATACAAAAATCAATTTCTAAAATCGAAACAGCTATTGGAAACTTAGTGCAAACTTTTTTCCTGTGCTAGGATAAATTTGCAAAGAGTAGCACAGTGTAACTGTAGCCATGCGTATTTTCCCGTACTCGTCGGACTTGTGCTTCTCGAACATTGTGTACCCCATGTTAATCATCATGGCGGCTGCCATCCCATAATCTCAAAGCGAACGTATCGATGTTGGCTGCGCCTTCAGTCGTGAATCGGCTAGTCCGGTAAACGCAGTTTACCATATATCGTCCTAGCTTATACCAACCGCATATTGTTCGAGTCGTGGCTGCAACAAACAACAAATCGTGCCGACGTTCTTTAATTCAGAAGCTTAACAAGTCGACTGTGCGTGCAACAATATTTACACAAAGCCAGCATTGTTATTGCTTGTTCGGTGAAGGGTTCTGTGCTCGTGTTTATTGATTGTAACTCGATTCCGAAGTACCCATGGTTCATTAGCAGATCTGGACTATGCGTTTACCGATCAAAAATGTTCGGAGAATGCAGTGTGGTGTGACGTCATATTACCTGTTTCCGCCAAAGTGACCGAATAGCCACACCAGAAGGCAGCACAGGTTCTCGTAGGAAGCGAACTTGAAATAAAATAAAAATGGTGGCATCGTTACTATGGTAACCACCGCTACAGCGACAATACCTTCGGATACTTCAACTTCGGGTACGGTACTTATTCTGTGTTCGATTCAAACCGTATTCAGTTCGTTAGAAGAAACGTGAACCTCGGAAAAACCTTAAGCCTACGTGGCCACTCAGATCGCTTCTTAAAACACAAAAACATACGTTATACTTAGCATTACTCGTAACTACAACTCGTTTTAAAATTGATTGTTGAACTAAAAAACGTAAACCTTGATCAGACAGTTCTGATTTATCTTAAAATTATTTTAATGTCGTAATCTGGCATATGATAGTGATTGTTAAATGATTAATTTGCATTCTTACTGTGATCAATTTGAGTTAGTTATGCTAAATAGCTCGATCCCCATGATGCTTTGCGTTTCCTGGTGGAGGTAGTAAACGTCACTTCCTGCAGCATGAGTAGTATTGTTACACCGAAATTTTTTGTTGTATAGGGTTGAGTTAGACTGCTTAGTACTAACAATGCTACACTTCGGTGTACAAACCTGTCTCGTAACTAATTCAGTGCTATTCGAGATTTCAGTCTGTAACAGTTCCAATGCAATTCGAGTTTGAAGATTTCAAAATTTTTCCCGTAACAGATTTCAATGCTGAGGCGAGCCTACCATGACGTTGTTGTGTGCAGATTAGTATTGAGCTAACGCTGGACAATGTTGCGCGCGTCGTAACAGATTTCAATGCTGAGCGAGCTAACATGAGTTGTGCGCGCGGCAGTATTGCGGGTGTAGGCTAGTGTTCTGCGCGCGCGGCGAGTTGAGTGTGTTGGAGGAGAGGGGGGAAAGAGAGGCATGGAGTGAGCGCTTGACTATAGTTTTAAAGATATTTTGTTGCGTTCAACTGGTTGTCAAACAAAATTGTCTATAAGGAAAGACAATTTGTTGATAACTATAACGTTTTTTAATATAGATTCTATTATTAAAAATGAATCAGAGATGAGTCAA
>JAHWFP010066168.1:13381-23958 GCA_023313725.1 Lithobius niger
ATGCCATCCTTATCAGAGAAAGACTCTAGTTTGAACACATCCATTGTGATGAGAGCCTTAAACTACTTTTAACTAAGAAATTTACTTCTTCTTCCGGGAAATTAAATTTGCTGCTTTAATCCCAGCTGCTGTCCCTTTTGTCGTGTTCCAAGACAACGATCGCATCTTACGGCTAGGACTCCGCGCCACGTCCCAGGCCGACGTCATTGGTACTGCAGCCACTGCACTTTGTGAACGACTTTACAACAATCCTTCTGACGACACTCGCCAGCTTGGCTTTCTAATCAATCATGTATTTAGAAAGAGCTGTTTCGCAACCTACCATGCTACGAATTGGTTACGAGTGCTTTGTTCAACTCTACGCTCCTCCTACAAGAAGTTGCTCTAAACACTGCTCCCAACCTTCACGATTTCACACGCCACCTCCTACGGAACCAGCCGATCCATGAATCAGAGCCCCTGTTCCATGGACTGATCCCCAAGGTGGCTCCACACTTGGACATATCCCGTAAGCCTCGTTATAATAAGAACCGCCAAATTCGTCATCAACGATCCGCTTCCTCATCCAGGCCCGATTCCCCCAAAGAGGACTGGAACAACACCAAACAACAGGAATTGTTCCGGCTCACCCCCGCATTGCCCTTTCCATCCTCAATGAACCCTACGAGCCAATGGGACAAGCTCTGTTTGGACTCCAGACCCAAAAATACTGTCTTCCTGTTCGCGTTGGCATCTGGAAAACGCTGTAGTAAGATTCAAGCCCTCAACGTAGAGGCTTCAGTCCAAACTACGACTATGTGAGACTTCTACCGCAATCCCTTCTGAGCCAAGACTCAGGTGTCACAGAAGCATTAAAGTTCTTCTCAATTCTAGCACATAGTCCCCTTTCAGAGGATAAAGAAGAGAGACAGCAGTTCCCTGTCATAGGGGTGTGCTTCTACCTCGACGCTACCAAATATCCGAAGTGGAGAAAAACCGCAACGGACTTATCCTCTCCTTCAAATCTATTACAGTTCAAGCTACACCAGCTATGATTGCTTCCTGGATCCGCTCAGTCATTGGATTCACCTACGAGAACATAAATGAATCCACAGCCTCTGACAATGTCAGGTGAACAACCCATGAACTTCTAGTCTTCTCTGCCTCTTGAGCCTCCTACAATGAAGTTCCCTTGAAAGAAATCCTTCGGGCTGCCTCCTGGAAGTGTTTGACCACCTTAACAACACAGTATCACACTTCACATCAGACATGACCTCCCAAGCGGTTACTTTTTCTTCACTTAGACCACTCGACCACTCACCCACTAGAAGATTTAGCAGCTGCAAGTCCTCCACCCACCTACTAACCCAGGAAGCGACGACGGCAACTTCTCACCATCCAGTTTGTCGACGTTTCTACCATGTAAAAATTTAATTGGGAACGGTATTCTGGAATAGAAATAATTATTTTCTAAAGGTCAGCCTGGATGGAAAATGTATTTTCATCCCTAGAATACCTACCGAATTACCCACTCTGCCTTCACACATTGTTGTCACTAACAATGCGCCTGGAAAAATAAAGACTGCTGCCGATAAACAACAGAGCGGCAGTTGAGGGGCTTGGATCCGGCTATACTATGGGTGTGTTGGTGCGATGGATACAGGATTCTTAAGTAGACAATAATGCAAAAATTTAATTGAGTATGTGTTGTACGGAAATAAAACACATTTTCCATCCAGGTTGAGGAATGGAGAATAACTGTATATATTTATTACTTAACAGTAGCTTTTTATTTGTTACATTTGGTGATTTTGTATTTTGTGACATTATTTGTAGGCTGCCAGCAAAGCTGTTGTGGACTCTTTGTTTCCTCCCTCGATGCCATCCTTATCAGAGAAAGACTCTAGTTTGAACACATCCATTGTTGCTATTAGCCAAGAATTGATTGACGATTATCCTGCATCTGATCCGAGATGGGCAGAATCAGTGCCCCGTGGTAAGTTCTACCGTGTTTGGTGTGGTAAAAGCCAGTACAGGGATGGAGTTTCCTCAATTCTCCATAAACCATAATTTATTATAATTGCCTACACTGTTAGGTAGGCTTCACCTACGCGAGTTTAGTGATCTTTATCACATTCTCCTCCTCCTAAAGTGATGAGAGCCTTAAACTACTTTTAACTAAGAAATTCACTTCTTCTTCCGGGAAATTAAATTTGCTGCTTTAATCCCAGAATAAAATATTTATTGGCTGCTTAAGACGAAAATCCTGACTAGAGTTTAAATACTTCTCTTCCACCCATCCAACATACCCAGTGATTCAATGAACAACGATGTAGGTACTTCATGTGCCACGCATGCGTGGAACTGTCATCATCTTTTACATTCAGGATCGTTTGAAGACTGACATGTTTTATATCTTTTGCTCCCTTATTTGTGAGATGGAATTGAATTTATGAGTTTGAAATGTAAATTGTGAAATTAGTCCACAATTAACTTGATTTTTCACCCATTAGGACATTTTTTGACATTGGTTGGGTTTTTGATTCCAAATTTATCTTTCAATATTTTTGGAAGGCCTATTTTTACATGTAATGGTAATGAGTAATGATCATTCCTTAAATCACTGTTGTTGTTTGAAGTTTAAAAACCAAAGTTTCGATCTTGCGCCAGATGCTCAGTAACTTTGATTTGCTGTATACGAGAGTTTGTGGTGGTTTTAAAACGTACAAGGTTTTTATTTGCAAATAATGAAACTTTGCTTTCCTGGCTATGCCAGACGCGCCCGTCAGGGATGCCTAGAACGCGTCGAAGTCGGCTTCACGAAAAATTTATTGTACCGCCATGTCGTCTTTTTTTTTCCGGCCCTGTTGAAATCACTAAGACCGTTGTTGAATGGCGATTCCAAAGATATAGTTTGACCAGCCTGGAGCAGATTTTGATTTGCCTTGGGATGTTGGCATTGGATTACATCTGCAGGCAAATCGTTCTTGTTGGTGCTGGCATTTCCTGCCCAGCTAACTAATCTTGTATCCGACCGGCAAGGGGAAGGACTGGGCTGGCCAGCGGCTCGTGGCACGGCTGTGGCTTCCACTAGTCCCTCACACACCGACTGGATCATTTGGCTCACCATGCAAGTGTTGAAAATTTGTTTGAGTCGCCATGCTGATTGCGGCTTTATCTTGACTTGTGGAAACGGTTTACACCTGCAGGCGAATCGTCATTTTCGCTGCAGCTACTGTTGTGTGGTCATACGTTTCTTTGTGCCTGCTTCGCTGACCCATGTTACAGCTGTTCACCGTCGCCCATTCCATCTGTTCAGGCTATCGGTGCTCTATGCAATGCCCTGACCGAAGCGTGTGTCATTGCATTTCCATGTTTATCTTTTTCTTTGATGCAGGATTCGGATTCTTCCAGACCACTACACTCAGAATATATAATGGAAGACTCGTTGCTTTCTGTAGTACCTCAAGTTTCATCGCCTGGGAGAAGAAAATGTTTAAAACCCAGAAAAAGCTATTCGCCTTTGAGAAAAGGCTCTTTGCCACCGAAAATTGTTTATTCGTCCGAGGCAAGCTCTTTGCCCTGGATGCAGCCTTCTTTGCTTCATTTTCTTTCCTCATCCGTCGCTCTTCACGTGTGACTTATTCGTCTCACAAGTGCTCTTTGCAAGCTGCAAACTTTTTGCCTTCCAAGTACTCTTCGCATTCACCAATTGCGTGGCAATTCTGTAAAGCACTAATGCTCGAGTTTTCAGCAATTGCAACTTAACAGCCTCTGTGGCAAAGCTAAATGTATGCAGCACAGAGTTAGCAGACCTGCACTGTTCCGAACGACAGTTCCAAATTGCTGCTGTTGGCTGTACTTCAGGCTTACTATCAATGACCGGAGTCTTCGTACTTTTACTTTTGTTATTCTTCTTTTCCATTAACTTGGTATATGTTATACTTTGTTCCTCAATAGCATTCCCTTGTTGCTTATGTATGTCCCATCTAATCCAAGTATTCTTTATCGGGTTGAATTTGTTCTTGCTACATTTTACTATGATCATCACGCTGTTTTAGTGGTGTTTGATACGTCAATTCTTGGGAAAAGTGAAGTAATTATCCTTTTGTGACACTCGTACAGATATCACGTTAGCCGTGAAGTGATAGAATGCTGCCATCATTGCCGTAGTGAATCTGGTAGGGATAAACCAGATCCATTTAGTGAAATAGTCTAGAACGGTACGCACTTATGTTTCCGTGCGTGTTCCGTGCGTGGTCATGGGTAATGGACCCACAAAGTCACCTCGTAATTCTGAAAAAGGTGTAGACGTGATGACAGGGACCACATAGTCTTTCTTGCGTTGCTGTGATGGTTTCAACACTTTTGACAGGCATCTCGGGCCAATAGCCGACAGCTTTTAGTATTAGCAGCGTTTTCTCCACACCAACATATGGCCGGCTGTCTCTCTCTCTTGCTGTTCAAAGAGAAACGAATTTCGACACACTTCTGGAACAACGATGTGAGTCTAGCTTCTGGATGACACCTCTCTGGTAGTGAGAGCCGAGTTGTCAATGTAATACACTAGATCATCCACAATCCTTAAATCTCGCAAGGTAGATTGAATTTTGGCCGCCGATAGCTTCTGTTACTCGAGGAACCGTCACACTTCACTGACTTGTCTTTGCGTTGAGCTTGCCTGTCTGTGTTGGGTAGCTGGTGGTTGCAGTTGTAACTGGTAGACTGAGAGAGCGTCACGTGACAAGGCGTCCGCAACAACATTTGAAGTGCTGGAACAATGTTTCACGTCATAATCGTACATTTGCAGGCGCAGTGACCAGAGTGCTGTCCGACTTTCTTCCGTACAGATAGTGCCTCTACCTGTCAGTGGCCGTGACTGCAGCTAGGGCCTCTTTTTTCGAAAATGGTGAACTTCTGTTCCCTATCGCTCAACGTCCTACTGAAAAACTCAATCACCGTATCTTGCTGTACTTCCTTTGCGATAGCGTTGCGCCAATTTCTACGTCTGATGCATCTGATTCAATGACAACGGCAGGGAAGTCGGGGATCTGCAGACAGTCTGATGCTACAATCCTTTGTTTTACGGTGACAAAACTGCACTCCAATTACCACTTGAACTTCTTGGCCTTTCACAGCAGCAACATCAGCGATTTCACTATCATGGTGTAATCTTTCACAAACTTACGAAAATATTGTCAGCCCCATAAAGCATTGTAGTGCTTTATGGAATTTGACCAGGGATATTTGGAGGGTGCATCCGTGTGTTCGCCTTTTCTGCCAATTCCTTCAGCACCTATGGTGATGCCAAGGTTGGTTTTCTGGGGAAGACAGATGTTAAACTTTGTTCTTTTCAGCATGTGTTGGTGCAGTCTGTTAAAGACCTTGCGCGGGGCTTGTAAATGCCCTTTCCACGTTTTTGTCAATAATGTCAGCAACATAAATTAAACGGACGGTGCCTACCAAATCCTTTGGAATTCACCTGTTGAGTTTATATAGCCAAAGGGTAGCACCCTCCAACGAAACAATCTACCACTGCAAGTGAAACTGCTGCATTCCCGTGAGTCTTCCATTAACGGGGTCTGGTGGACCCTCTCTCACTGTGAGAATCGACACGTGAATCAACAGGATTCTCGACTTGAGTTTCTTTAGTTTTCCCAAAAGAAATTCAAGATCAACTTCTACTCTGGGTGGAGGGTAAGCATCAGTCTTAATTAGGCTGTTCAATGAACGATAATCAAGCATGGGATGAAACGAACCACCTTGTTGCCACTTCATAAAGAAATAGGAACCCCACTAGCTGACCAAGGTTTCAATTTTTAACTTCCTACAGAAACTGGCATATCATCTTGCTCATTTCCCGGTGTATGTGCGGTGATTGACGTCTGTATTTGTCAGTCATTGGCTGTGGCGCATATCAAACTCAGTCTTGTGTTCTTTCAATGATGCCCAACTCGCTTTCCCAGAAAATCTGTCAGCATTAGCAAGGAGTAGGTTAGCCAGATCCTGAAGCTGTTCTGAAGTTACGGCATTAAAAGACAAGGACTGTACACTGGGTGCAACTATCCAAACCAGATTCTTGACGACCACATTGTCTTCTGAGGAACATCCCGTGAGAAGAAAATTTTGTGGAGTTGCTTCCCTCGCATGAAGTAACCAACTTTATTTACAATGTTGGGCATAGTGTGGGCTTTCTGAAAGAAGTCACGACCAGCAATACAGTTTCCAGCTAGTTCATTGAGTACGACAAATTTCAACCTGTTTTGTTTCCCTCTGATTTCGCTTTTAACACCTCACGAGATTGACGCGAGACCTGAATGCCTGTGTCAGCACTGAAAGAAGGGGACGCAACAGCGGCGTAACAAGTTGTCATAGGTTGACGTGAATGCCTATCGTCAGCACTGAAAGAAAGAGATGCCACAGTGGCATAAGCGGTGCCGTAGGTTGACCAGTATGTAAAGAAGAGCTAGTGAAGTTAGTTTGACGATTGGTTTGAGAGTCCCTGCAAAAGTTGTAGAACTAGGATCGTTGGACAAAGCCAGTGGAGCACTTTCACCAAAATTAGCTGCGAAGGTCACCTCAGATAGAGCACCGTGTAGTTTAGAGCTCTGCGACGCCACAGTTCAACCTGGGTAGCATACCAGAAACAACTCTGTTACGTCCCTGAACTGCATCATTACCTTGTGCAAGACTTAACCTGCGACAACCCACCATTAGGCCTACCCACCTGAAGCTGGAGTGGTACCCGATGCATTGACAAAAAATTTTGGGAATTGTCTTGCACAACACTCATCAATATTACCAGTAAAAGAACAACGGAATTGTTGATTTCCACGTTTCTTTAACCTGTTGTAAAAAGAAAACTTAGAATGATTAGGCACTGATACACCTGTATTAATCGTCAGAAAGTTTTGCTGTGACAGTTCTGAGCTTTGTTTCATCCGGAGCAGAAGTGAGAACAGGGTCTGCGACTGGAAACCTGTGCCAGCCAGGTAGCTCGGCTATTTTCTCAACAGGTCCAATCGTGTCGCGGAGTTTATCTTTAACAAGAATGTCTCATTGCCGTCAACATGTTGGCAACGATTTTGTGCAGCATTTTATCTTCTTCAGTCGTTGGGAATTGCATCAAAAATTCTTATGGAGTCTGGATGGGACACTGCTTCATGCTACCAATCTCCTCAAGATAATCATAATTGGGTTTCTTTCTGATAAAGTTGGTGTTGAAACTACTTTTGATGTCTCGGCACAAGAGAGCTTCTTTGGGGTACGTCGTCCTCCAATCCTTAAATATGCCTTAAAGAACTATGTGAATGAGATTCCGTGACGAATTTCCATGCAGCCTTTTCTCAGCTACATAAATGTCCATCAGCTCGAGCCAATTGTGAAGGTTGTCACTTGGTTTAAGTTTGGTAGGAACAAAATTTATCGCAGAAAATGCTCTGCGCCAAAAGTCAGGTTTGGGTTGTTCTGAGCTAGAGGGTGGGTGGGTGGGAAAAGGAGCCAACCTGTGCGGTACTTGTTTTACTAAAACCTCAATTTTATTAAAGTGAATGTGTGGGAGAGTGGGCACAACTAACGATGCAACACTTGACTGAGGATATGTGAACGACTCCGAGGGTGCTGGGATCAACGAGATGCTGTTCATCAGGGTGGAGAGGAGGCAAGTGAGTGTGCGAGGTTTGGTTAGGTTCGTAGTTGTAGGCCAGTTTGTTTTGCACTTGGGAAAGTTGCGAGTAGGGCATTCACAGAAGTAAATTCTGTCAACTTCTGAGTTTGTGGCACGGAATTATCACTAATCACTAGGGATCGACAGAATCCGAATCCGAACCGGATCTGAAGCCGGATCTTTAGGGTTCGGATTCGGCAAAATTTTGAATGTCTGGGCGATTTTTCAATAACTTTGCTAATTTTGTGCCGTTTTCGACATTCCAATATACCGTTCGAAGCGTTTTTTCACCAGCTTTCCAATGGAGCTAATTTCAAATGGCTAGCACAAACTGTTCAGAAGTTATAAGGGAAAAACCAAGAACAAGTTGTGAAAATCTCTAGTCAAGTCTTGAAGCTTTACTCAGCTAGAGAGAAAATTTAGTCTGTAAAAATTGGAAAGGGCTGAAGCAGTCCAACAAAGGTTTTATTTTGGGTTCGGTTAGGAACCGGATCCGATTCACCAAATCTTGTAAATTATCCGGATCCGGATCGGATTTGGTAAAAGTAGATTCGGTCGATCCCTACTAATCACAATCTTTAAGCCGACGATGTCGTCACTGTGTCTTGCCAGGCAAGTTATGTCACCGGTTAATTCGGGAATCTGGTTGGAAAAATCTGTGTTGTGACCCAATAATTGATCAGTCACTTCAGTGCTAAGGGCTTGCATGCGTGACGAGCAGTCAACACGAACTTGTTTAGAGGCATCTTGCGTTTGTATTTGGACATCGTTCGTTTGCGCTTGAATCCTTGTGCAAATGACTTGTCTTGATTATCAAACCGACGAGACATGGCAGCCGAAGCTGCATTGACTGCAACTTCCCTGTCCATCAACTTAGTTCGAATGTGCAACAGTTCATTCTCTAGTGCGAGCACTCGATCAGTAACGAGACGATCTTGCTGTGGGGGAATCAGCATGAAGATGGTGCTGGCGCTCTTTCTTAGTTACCACCCGTATGAGGAACTGCGTTTGAATTTTCATCGGCCATGTTTATATTACTGGGATGTAGTACAAAGCATTGAGGGGAGGGGGGGAGGGCTCTGCAGGTGTACTGCTAGATCGCGTTGGGAGTCGTGATAGCCGACTCGTAAGTCCGAGAAGATATTCATTAGATATTCAGTCCAAAACTTTAGGGTACTAAGGTGAGAAGGGGCCCCTACTGCCAGGAGGTGATCAGGATCTCGTCTCTGATTAAAATGTGGGATGATCAGTTGAACGAAAGTTCTCTTCATTCACTCCTTTGCTCATCGTTACAAACAGTTGGATTACAAAGCTAGTTGGGAGTTCGGGTGCTCACAGCTCGAATCCTTCTCAGGGCGACTTGGTCACAGCATAGCCAGGCTGTTGTCTGCTCGAAATCTGGACGTGAACTGACTTGAGATTGCTTGTCATGGAGCACAGACTTAACGGCAACGGTTACAGGGAGAAGGCTAGCCGAGAGTGGCGATGACCCTGTAACAGTATGTGCTGCATTTGCGGCTACCAGAGATATCTGAGTGAGACACATGGCTAGCACATTTAGCTGAATGTATCCCAAGCATCGTACATGAATGATCTTGTTTACTGGACTTACAAGTTCGGTTGACACTGCGTTTTCAAAGCGGGATAGGTGGCTTAAGTGGGTTTTTGATTCCTTAACATTTGCTGGCTACTTATGCATGCCTTAAAAGTTCTGATGTGCATTTGAAATCAAAACTCGTAATTTTTTCTTTTAATAGATGGGAGCAGCACAACCCTCTCTTTAATCATGCTTCACCAGTTGGAAGACAAACAGAGAGCGCATGAGGTTTATATTGAATTCCTTAAAGGAGTGCAGTTGTGGCATAAGGTTAGTTCTGCTTTCAATACCATCCCAGCATTTGATTTTTTTTTTATTATTTGTGCTTCTATTTTCACTATTCTAGTAAGGTGGTAATATGTTTTTGTATTTATTCGTGTTGTTATACGTGTATTAATATATTAGTGAGTCTGTTTATGGTTTGTGCTATGTAGACTTTCGTTTTACTATTACGCTTCCATCTCCTGGTGTTTTAGAACACACCACAAAATCTTCGTACGTTTTTCTCTATAGCACAGAAATAATTTGTTTGACCATACATGAAGATAAGTTTTTAATTATGGACATAATTTTTTCCTTTAGTTATAATTGTATAACGTTTCAAAACATTTGTCCTACAGATGTTTTAGAAAATGTTTTAGACTGTTTATGCACGTCTGAAGTTACTGGATCGGATCGGTATCGGCAACTTCCGCTGTAATATCAAGAACTCTGGAATCGTTCGAGATTACGACATGATGTTCGCGGCGTTTTGCTCAGGAAATCACTGAGTATCTTCCTAGCTATCTTTTAACTGTTGGTTACTATTGAAAAATTTTTTATTTTAATAATTATTGGACTTTTGCAGAAAATTACACCGTTGATAAAACATTGGAACAACATTTTGGATATCGTAACCGCTATCGGTAAACTTTTTAAAACCAGCTCGGTATCGGATCGGTAAAGTTGGAGTCGGTGCAGCTGTAGTGAATAGGTTCAGTCCTTAGTATTTTACCTAATACAGACTGCATTTTCTATCTGGAAGACCGAGCATCGAACTGAATGAAATGTTTTGCAACTTGTTTACTGGTATTTCCCCTATTACCGTAAATCACCCAATAAATGCCCATGGGCGACTAAAATTAATTCGATAAAAAATTGGAGGGGGCGTTAACAAATCTACTACAAGATTCTGACCTTAACATATTTTTTCGGGTTGGCGTTTAGGCCTAAATCCATCGCGGAAAAGTTGATTATTCATTCTAGCATTAACACAACGGTTTTATTCTCATTTATATGAAAACACTGGTAGGCGGTGGCTACTGTGGTTAGCAGACGGCATCACACAAAAAAAAA
>JAHWFP010066168.1:38702-58349 GCA_023313725.1 Lithobius niger
AAATCGGCACAGTGAATGTAGACTGCATGAAGTGGGAGAACGACCTACTAAAAACTGGAGGGTACGTGAAGTGGCAATATCGAACAAAAATGCACCAATAGTCAGATAGTCATGTAACCAGAAGAAAAAGCAGTTGAAAATTAGCTAGAATGACCTATCTCAGTGTGAAAATGTGTATAAGCTTGCTGGCAGTAATTCCGCTAATTTGGTGCTAACATCAGGCTCATGAAACACATTTCAGCGACGAGTAACAACGACATGAAGAATGGCATTTCATCCCAACAAGCAGAATCGAACACCTGATAGACGCTGGGAAACAGATCGCGATAGCGGGGCTCCCACTCGTTATAGGAATACTATTAATGTGGTAAGAAAGTTGTAAGCTAATAAAGTTACGAAATTGTCGCGTGAGATAATTTTTTTATGTGCGTTTTGTGAGCGAGCAGCCTTATATTTTTTTTTTTTACTAAATAATATCACACAGTTACAGGCAAGAGTTGTTGAAACCATTATGACGTCTTAAGTTTCTTGAACCAGTGTACTAGGATAGAGAGCAAGCAAGGTAACCTAATTCTCACTAATAGCTTATTTGCTTCAAACTGTGGGTCTCTTCTCCACAGGTTGTTGACATTTTTATCTCTTGTTGTGGCCGGTATTTTCTTTCTTGATGCCCAGGATAATCATGTGGTCTGCTTAAAACCGCACTAGGCAAAGTCGAATCTCTTCAATTTCACGGTAATGCGGCGATGCTGTGATAAGTAAGCCTTAAAAGTAATATTATTACGTTGATTCTGGACAGCCTACATCAGAGGATGTCACCAGATCAAAGATAGGGCAATGTCACAATATGGCCTGTTGGTTAGCACGATTTTCTCACGTGCCAGAAGTCCTGGGTTCAAACCGCACCTCAGCCACCTCAGGTATATTCCGGAAGAAAAGGATCCTGTGATGCCTTGTGCTCATGTCAATTGTGGCATGTAAAAGATCCTAGGACTTTCGGATGGAATTACTTAGCAAAATTCTCCTTGTTACCTTCTGGTGCTTTGTCTGCGGCTGGGAGCGCGTTAAACCTCCACTGGCCAAAGGGGATTTATGGCTTGAATCCCTGTAGTGACAAGTTGTTTTCGTAGCATTGAGGTAGCTGTGAATGTGCAAGTGTGTCATATGGTTTGTAATACTGTGCAAGTATTTTATCTCTATTCAAGGTTCAGTTCAATTATTGACAAAGCTATCTCTATGGTTTTGACATCTCGTAATATTACTCCTTCTGGAAAATTGACCAACCAGGATGTTTTCTACAGGGAGGTTAGTTCAAGTTTTAACAATTTAATTTTTAATTTTTTTTTTAAATAAGTGTCATAAAACCTTATCGCTTACTTCATGTTAAACTTCTGCTGTGGAAAAGTGGCCAACATTTGTAAAGCCAGAATTAAGTTTTAGTAATTAGTTTGGGGTTTTTAAAAATTTCGTTTTCATTAAAAGTGGGATGAAATGATCTGCAACTCAACATGATTGGCTTGTAGTCTTGTCTACTAAGGCCTATTGTTAAGTTTTGTTAGTACGCTTCTAATTGACGGGGTAATTATCGACCCTTGGTTTAGTAATGTGTGGTGGGATGTCACTAAGGTCGAAATATCATGTTATGCAAACTGCAAATTTAATGTGCATGCATTTTTTTTTTATAGTTTTTTTAGGTTTTTTAAAAAAATAATTTCTTTGCGCCTGCTAGCTGTGATACAATATACCAAGCTACTTGTTGAATCAGTTTTTATAGTTCTATATGTTGTGTATTGTATTTATCAAGTCAGTTAATAGTACTCAATATTATTTCTCAGGCCGTTTGTTTTAACTTAAGTACCATATGCAATAATTTTAGTAATTGTGAATCTCTCCTTTGAAAATAAATACAGAATGCTTTTTCTATCTGCTCTGAGCATAAAGCTTTACCAACCCAACACTCAAGCACTCCATCCATGGCCTTCTTGCCTCATGCACATACATCCAAGTTAAAATAAATAAATCAGTTGGTTGTCTTGCAGCCTTCTCAACATTCGCCTTGAATAATTGTATGTCTCCAGTTTTTCAAATTTTCTGGTTGTGTGTCAATTTTCGTTGTGTGATTTAGTTAGGTCACCCCCCCCCCCTTGGGTTTTGGTTGGGGGTGGGATATGTTTTTAATGTATGTGTTTTATTACTTTTTTGGGGGGTTTTAATAAATTGATTTAACATTTTTAATTGATTGATTTATTAATATTAGATTTCTGAAGTCCATCGCATCATTCCAGCTTTGATCCAGTGTGAAATGGCCGATAGTAACCGCACATCTTCTGAATATGCAAAAACTGTCATGGCAGTGAACACCATTATTCAGGTATAAGCTGTTAATTTACAAAGTATGTACCACCTGTAAAAAATGCCCACATCACTTAAGTTCCAGGTTTAACTCTTAGTGCTGTTCCTATTAATGCGATTTGCCAAGGGATGTATCTAGGCAAATAAATATTGATTACTTGTAAATGTGATTATTCTGTAAAGGACTAAATGTCTAGGTTGAAGTTTGATTTTGAACAGACAAAAACAAGAATAATAACAAGCAAGAATGCTAGAAAAACATACCATAAATCCTCTATTTGTGGTCGGGTCCTCAATTGTAGCCGATGTCTAATTGTAGCTGGGTGTTTTCCCAATTATGAATTAGTAGTGGCTGGTCTCTGGTTGTAGCCAGGTTAAAATGGCTTGATTTTGAAACAAAAATCTTAATATATTATTGGTTACCACCATGCTTATGTTTATTAAAAAGTAACTGTTAAAGCATTCACGTGATATTCTTTGCCGTTTTTAATGTCAGACACACATTCTGCATGTATTGATAGCGTACATTGCCTTTCTAAATTTTGTAGCAGCTGGTCTTTAATTGTAGCCGTGTCAAAATGCTTTGATTTGTAACCAGTAGGCCGGGCTACAAATAGTGGATTTATGGTAAGCATGAAACTGTAATTACATGTTTACGTCTTGTACGCTTAGATTTCAAAGGAAAGGATATTCACCATTCCAATATGTATCTTTGCAAATTTTCGACAGTCTGGTATTTCTGGAGTTGGGGGGGGGGGGGGTCAGAACGCCTGTGTTCGTTAGGCTACCACTTCACCACTCACTTATTACCGCAACTTATTAAACTCGCCTTTTTAAAGTTGCTGTGGGAGAAATGGTGTACAGGCCTGCAAGTTACAGAGGCTATGGCCCCGCATCACATTCAAATAGACGAATGATCACAGCGAAATAAGCGGTGTTGTGGTAGTCTGACGAAGACGGTTATTCTGAACCCCTTATTCATTTGCTCAATAAAGAGTTTGCAACAAAGTAAACGCGCACAATTTCAAGAAAAGTTATTCCCACAGGACAGTATCAGCAAATTTTCAATAGTCAGGTCACCGAAAATGTAAAGCCCAACCGACTATCTTCATCAGGCTCACAAACGTCAACGGAAAATCCTCGTCAAGCAGACGACAGCGTCATTTAAATTAGGCAGTTGGCACAGCCTCCGGTATTCATAGGGCTGTTGCTCCACTTGTCTCTCCACTTGTCGCTCCACCTTGCCGAACTTGCCTAATAGTAAGTATTGTATTCCTGGATTAGATGGTCCCTTGATATTTATCAGCATGACCTCCTCTTGGACATAGTGTTAAATAGCCAGGGATTCATCAGCACAACCTTCTCCCGGACGTGGTGTTGAATAGCCAGGAATTCTAAACTATGCAAATGGGTAGCCCTGCACGAGTTTGAGACATTCTAGAGTTTTAGTGTCTTCCCATTTGATGTCACGCTGCCTCTGCAAGTGGTGAACCGCGATGGCATTCGTGTCTTCACCATTCCTCGTGTCAGCCCTGTGTTGTTGACCCTCTTTCACAGTCCTTTCTTGGCTTCACCAATATATGTACACGGCATCGAAATCCTCACAGTGTATCCTGTAGAGTCCTCTGGTGTTGACAGTCTGTCCAAGTATTTTTTCCTCCTCAGCACTTCCCTCATCTCTTGCTATTCTTTTTCTTCCCTCTGGACTTCCACTTGTCTCGGCCTTCCTCAGAATGTCTTTTAGTCCACGGTATTTCAGTCCGAGTCAAAACCATTATTTTTTTTGTCACAGACTCCCTTGATATAGGTAAGACCAATCCTCGATGCGCTTTTCTTAACATCCTCCTCGGTCCTCGTCTCCCTCGCTTGTCCACCTCTCTCAGACTGCGCGCTCGCCATCCCTCTTGCCTTCTTGATCAGCTGGTTCAGGCATCCACATAGGTAGCCTAGCTTGCCTTTGGTGGAATAAAGCGTCCGAAGATTGGAGATCAGCCTTGATTCTCCTCCCTTTTTTCCTATCACCAAAATCCTGTTGAGTTGATTGGAGACAGGGATATGACTCCTTTCCTTAGTAGTGTTTGTACAGCTTGTCGTCCAGAGTGGGGGGGGGGCCGGCGCATAGGTAGATGGAAGAGATTCAAACTGAAGGACAAAACCTTTTGATATGAGTATTAAATAGACATAAATCGCTGGAAATAATACTAAGGAAAATTGGAAATTAAGCCAACAGCGAAAATCATACACAAGAAATAACGTAGTTCAGTAAGCCACCTTTATGCACTTACGTTTAATCCGGGTCATGCCACTCCGACGAAACGTAAGTGCATAAAGGTGACTTACTGAACTACGTTATTTCTTGTGTATGATTTTCGCTGTTGGCTTAATTTCCAATTTTCCTTTTGATATGAGTGATAGGACGACTGCATCAGACGTGATCCTTTCCCAAGCCGGCACGTAATGCTTCAACCTTCCCCCCACCTGACAATGAATGGAGAAAGGTCTGGGAAAGACTGCGTCAAATATGAGAAAAGGGTCCTCATCCTCGGGAAGAGCCCCACCCTCAGCGGAGGAATCCATTGGGAAAAGAAGAGGCAGCATCTTGAAACGGCTTGTGAATGGGTCTTCAAATTCATTGGAGTCTGATTTTCTTGTTTCTTGTTGATGTCAGCATGGCTTGTGTTCCCGTAGACGGGGCTGCTGTTTCGGTTGTAATTCTGCCTTCTTCTTCTTGAAGGTATACAGGGTTGAAGACTTGGTTCCTGGAGCTTTCGTGTTGTCTCGTAGATCTGAAGCAAGCTCCAAAAGTTGGCCATTGAACAATTCGTGAGATTTGCGATTCGTGATTCGGCATCAGGAGTAACGGACCGATTACGTCAGGAGGAGTATTACTGCAGAATCCAGGACCGCATCTCGTCTGCGGAAAACCTTGTTAAAACTACATTCCACTTCGCACTACACTTAAAACTGTCCTTGTGAAAAGACAATGCTCGCTTCATAAGGTGTTTGCAGTCTGCCAAAATCTGATTTTCAGCGAGATCCGGATTTTCAGCACAGTTTCTTTATGCAGCAGTGGTGACCAAATTAACTCCACGTGCAAACTCGCACGAATGCTACAGCTAAGGATGGCTTCGTCCGCTTTGTATTGAGCGAAGGCATCAAAATATTGATTGGAGTTTTTAGAATGGCGTCAATGTTCATCGTTTGACTCGGCCGCCTCAAAAGTATTGCAGCGATTCTTGGAAAGTACGTGGTTTCCCATCGAACGACAGAAAAACTTCTCCTTCGTAGACTCCTCCTGTGTCACCTTTTGTTACAAATGAGATATACCATTGCTTGTCGGCACCTTTTATCCATACTCATTTGCATACAAGTTAACCTTAATTTATGCAAAACTTACGTCACCTGCCCTCTCGTCCCACCTTCTCTCCCGCGCCTCTCTACCCACTTTTCTTTTACCGCGGCACACTTCGGATGTGTTTTTTTATTTGGTGCTACGAGAATTCGGTTGATGGGAAATGAAGAGTTTTCCAAAGTCTAAAGAAGCTGACAACATTGGTCTTGGTTGAAGACAACACCATAAGTTGAACGTTAATTGTTCTAAGGAACATGTTAATTTGAACGTTAAATTTGTTCTACGGAACAGGTCAACTAAAGAGTTTCGAGTTAAGAGGCTTAGCTGCCTTTCCCCATTCACGGGCTGACAGCGGGAGTTGAGTTGCCCGGTAGGCAGAATGTCTAACTTGAGTGTGAAAATCGGACTGCCTGTTTGTAGTAGTGGATGAGCGTTTCACTCTACAGAAAATCAGCCTTAAATGTGCGGTCACCAATATGGCGTGGTTAAGTATTCAGAAAAGGGGCACACGATGCCTGATTGAAAAGACTGATTGAAAAGAGTTATACGATTACTCCATGAGAATGTGAAATAAGCTAAGGGTATACGATACCTTCAGGGTTTAACATAGCTCTGATGTTAACGGAAGTACGGGTACACGATACCTCCACGGTTACACGATTAACCTGGTAATACTATACGTGTTGGAATTAAAAATGCAAACGATGTATTGAGAGTTATACGATGACTCGTAAAGCTTTATACGATAACGCGGGGAACAGTGAGAGGTTGTGGTGTACAAAATATTTTGGAATACTTCTTGTTAGCGAAACAGAGTTAACGATTGCGGCATAAAATAGAGAACGCTGTGAGTGGCAGACGATGCCATGTTGCCTGCTGCTCCGGGGGAGTAGGGCAGTGATAGACAGATAGTGTTGGTGTGAGAACTATTAGGGTCGTTCATTTTAACGGCCGAGAGGTAGCGGCATGGGCCGAAACTAAATTGGTCCAAACCGAAACTAAAGTTTGTGTGGCCGATGCGGCCTTGTGGTTAAAAACTGAGTTCGTACGTGTGGAAATTCGAGATGAGACGTTCAATGTCTAACGTGATTGGAAGTGACAATGGTTCATTATGGTGTGATAAAAAGGCACAATGTTCAGTGGTAAACGACACCGGCCGCAGACGTGACCGAGTATGGTTTAGGCCAAAAAATGTGTGATTACACCTACGGGCCAGTAGGTCTCGTACTACGATAGACGATTGGCGGCATGCCGGAGTAGGCCTTCCACAATAGTTGGGACGAATTTGATTTGTGCGATATAAATTTTGAGATGGATTAGGAGAAATAGTCAAGAGTGGCAGTGGCCACGATGGTGATCAGGCAATGTTGATCAGATCAGTTTGCGTTACACTGGATAATGACATTTTTGCATGCACAAATGTAGTTATGTGGGGTTTTTACTACGTAGCCGGTACGTCGTTGTAGTGCTTCGAACTTAAAAGTTAACGTTACATCTAGGTCAATGTCCTGCCTGCAAGACTCTATGACTGTTTAAATAAATAAAAACCACGACACGAAGGCCTAGAATGCGAGACATACAGTTGTGGACAGTATTGTTACCAACATTTTTACTAGCACGATTTTAGTTTTAAACATTACTTTAAGCAAGATTTTACTTTGTACTTCACCTCCAAATCCACCTCCGGTTGACAAGTTGTCAGTCAACATTTTTACAACCGAGATTTTACTTTAAGTCTTATCCCGCCCCCTCCACCCCAACCTTTGGTAGAGAAGTTGCGACTTTACAGGTTATTAAGCGATATTTTACTTTAAACTTTGTTTACCCACATCCCTCCTCTGGTAGATACGTTTTCTACCAATATTTTTTCCCATTTCAAACATATTACTTTAAGCTTAGCCTCCTCTTCCCCCCTCCACCTTTCGGTAGACAACTTGTCAACCAACGTTTTTTTTTCAGCAATACTTACTTCAAACATTACTGTAAGCAAGATTTTACTTCGTACTTAGCCATTTCCTACCTTTGGTAGACAAGCAAGCTGTCATCCCACATCTTTTCTATCAAGATTTTACTTTAAACTTTACCCACTTCCACCTACGGTAGACAAGTTGTCATCCAATATTCTTCCCCCCCCCCCCCAATGCAAGATTTTACTTTAAACTTGAGTGGTGATGAATAAATCCCAACCTCCTTCGGTAGACATTGTGCCCACTGCAGTTTTCCAACATTAAATATGAGCAAGGAAAAATTAATCAGTTTTCCACTATCGCCCCCCCCCCCACCTCCAACGGACAAGTTGTCAACCATAATTTCCAAGCAAAATTGTAAATTAAGCATTTCACTTGAAAACTCGTCTCTGTAGACATTTTCCAGTTTTAAACAATGAGCAGTTACGAATTGATAATTCCCCCCACCCTCCGGCAAGCAAGTTGTCAACCTACACTTTCTCAAGCAAAATTTTATTTCCATTACAAGTTGTCAAAAAATGTTTCTTCCACTTGTGCCATGATTTAATTGTATAAAAGGGAAGTTTTCAGCAAGTTAAAATGAGAGGTAGGCTCAGTGAAACAGACAATTCAGCAAAATGTGCATCCTGAGGAATTTACTCATTCGTCTGACTAGCGTCTTAAAATAGAAACAAATGAAGATAAAATAAAACAAACTCACATGTGTCTATAAACAACTTAAAGACGACGACAAACCCAAAACTCTGTTCATTTTTGACAGCAGTATAGTAGGCAAATATGTGTGGAGATGTTCGCAGGTTGGTTGGAGTTACTGAATGCACGACTCCCTCCCAAAACTAATGGATAATACTGCCCAGCAGTGAAGCCAACATTTTCACTGTCCATATTTCATTGTTCGTGACTGTACATGTGTTTCCTGTAGTGAGAATGGCCATGCACCGCTTAGCGTGCTGAGGTTAGAAACCTTCCCCACGCATTAACCCTTAAAGTGCTTAGGACGAGTATACTCGCCAAAAACACAAGCACAGCTTGGAGTCCTAAAAACAGAGTCCAAAGTATGCACGAGATGGCCAACAGTGGAGAAACGACAACAATACTAGGTTCCTTTAACAAGCCTACTCTAGAGACGGCCGTGGCCGAGTTGGTAGAGGCGTGTGCCTGAAGTTAAAGAGCTCCTTCAAGTTGCTAGTTCGAGTCCCGTCCAGGTTACCCCTACTTTTGTGGAGATATAAAATTAATTCTGCAGTCAAAGCGTTAAGAAATATTGTACACTTATGTTAGCTTATTGGTAACATTGCGGACAGCTGTGGGAGTTGCTGTGAATAGGAGGTCGTAGGTATGTCGCATAAAGTGAGACCTATCATTGTGCTGTTTGTAGGCGTATTCTGATATGCAGTGGTGAAATCGACAATTAAGCCGATTTGTTGTGTGGTAAATAATCGCTGCCATTGTACTGGTGGCAGGGTAGGGACCTTAGGGCCGTTCGTGGAACAGGTTACTATGTTATGGTAGAAAAGGCTACACCCTGATTGGGAAGCTGTTTAACTAGCTGGTCACACCCCGGTCAGCAGACCGACAATTTTCGGAGTGACATAGATGTGTGTTGGCCCGTACATGACCCCCCAACCTTTGCTCCTTCTGCCACCTTTGTTATTTTGATATGTGGGTTGGATTTGCCACTGCTGAGTGGGTGCTATTGAATGGATCCCTGATACGTTGTCCTTGAAGGTACAGAGGCTAGGGGTAGCCTAAGGCCTCAAGAGGGGCTATAGTTGGTGCTTTCCACAGCAGGTGATTTTTGGCATGGGGTGTTTGGTGAATAACCACAACGGTTAGGCCGGTAGGTTTGCCTGTGGCCACACGGGTCCAGGGTCACGGAATTTTTTTTTTGTGGATGACGGAGTACGCACGAGTGCCCTTGCATAGGGCAGGGCTTGCTGTGGTGATGTGGTAGGCGAAGTGGTTGTCGTTTGATGGACGGTGACGGCTTAGCGGTTCAGCTGGTGGTCGAGTCGGTACTGGGGTACCGGTGCGGAGATGTCTCGGCCGTGTAGTACATGTGGTTTCTGTCACTAGTCCTACAGTTCGTGCGATGTGAACTGTGTGGTAGGACTTGGTGAAGCTCCTACCTTGGTGCTGGGCTCGTGGTATGGCTTGGCGTTCCGGCCTCGGTTGGGCACAGCCTGTGGCCATGAGACTGCGATGTCTTGGGCGTGGCGGGATTCACAAGTTGTGACATTGGCCAATTGGGGCTTCGTCGTTAGTCGTCACCGAACGTTCCCACCAAGGTGTGGGTGCTGGTTTGGCGGGGACACTGCTACAGCGGATACTGGATCTGACTTGTCTATGAGGTACAGGAAACAGGCTGGCCAAAGCGCCACGTTGCGAATCTGTCCCATTTGTAACAAAAGGTAACACAGTGAGGAGGAGTCTACGAAGGAGAAATGGTGATTCTACCAGAGAACTTGTTCTCGCACGAGAATCGAAGTTCCCCGAGTAGAATCCAACGGGAGAGAAGGTGGGACGAGAGGGCAGGTGACGGAAGTTTTGCATAAATTAAGGTTAAGTTGTATGCAAATGAGTATGGATAAAAGGTGCCGACAAGCAAAGGGATATCCCATTTGTAACAAAAGGTAACAGTGACGTCGGATTCTACTCGGAGAACTTCGATTCTCCTGCAAGAACAATCTCTCTGGTAGAATCAGGATTTTTTAAGGCGAGAGTTATGTGGTGGAAGAACTTTTGCTACTGAGACTGCTTTCCCTCCTTTTCTTGTGGTACATTCTGCATTCAGGAGCTGATGGAACCAAACTGCAGATTGAGGAAGATGGAGAGGAATTGAATTCATACCCCCTGAGGTACCCAGCGTGTTTAAGGACTGGTCCTCGGAGTTGTTTTCAGGGGGAGGAAGCATCTTAACAAACTCCTCTAAGAGGGCGTCAGTGAACACAACCCATGAGACATAATCTGGCCCTTCGTCAAAAATGTCATTGGAATCGAAAACTTTTTTGTACTGCGTGAGCCACTTACTGCGTGAGCCACTTGTACTGCGTGAGCCACGTGATCTAAAATAACAGGAGATGGAGAATCAACAGAATCAGATCTATATCGGCACTGGGGTTCACGTCGTTGATCGGTCTTTCCACGTGTGTTTAAATTTTCTTAATGACATAGTCGTCGTGAAGCAAACAAAGTTCACAGTTTTCATCTCGATAATCACATTTACGGTACATTTCCTGCATGAAGAGTGAAGGTCTCCTGGAGTCTTTCTGCAGGAAGGAAACAAACCCTAAGCCAGAAGTTCTCGAATAAGGGCATCATTATCCAGTAAACAAATGACGCTCAAACTCAAAAATTTCAATACTCATCACATCAGTATTGCGAATTTTCGATAGGCATTACCCGAAAATATATATTTTCAGTCGTCCTATCTTCGTCAGGCAGCAAGGAACGTGTGACCTACAGTATACATAATTGTATGCACTCTTCAGATGGATTGAATTCAATCGAGAACGATTCAAACTTCAATCATTCTTGATTGAATTCGATCCATCTGAAGACTGCATACAATTATGTAGATTGTAGTTCACACATTTTTTGCTGCCTGACGGAGATAGGAGGACTGAAAATATTTATTTTCGGGTAATGCCTTTCGAAAATTCGCAATACTGATGTGATGAGTATTGACATTTTTGAGTTTGAGCGTCATTTGTTTACTTGATATTTCTATAACTCAAAGTAAAATGGTCAGATTCTTTACCGCATCATTATCCATAATGACTATCGGCAATTATTCAGAAAAAAATGGCACTGACAGCACTGCGTGTGTATCAGACCCGTGCTCGAAGCGATATGACAGGTTTGATGCTACGCACACATTATAATGGAATGCGAGTGCAGAGCTCCAAGAGGGAGATTAGCTAAACTAATCTAAATAAGATCTGATTTAGAATTTAGTGGTGTTAAATTTATTTCGGGTATAAAATAGCCCAATTTTAGCACGTATTGAAGCTAAGTACTTTAGTAAAGTAAAAACTAAAAGTATATTTTAAGCAGTGTTAAATTTTCCATTTTTTAACCTTGACAGTCAATTTCCTTATTTATACATGTGGTAGGTCTGTGGTCCTTTTTTTAAACCAGGCACCTACATTTGATTGCTTTTATTTTTTAGACTATGCTTATGCATGCATGTCAGTATCGGGAAGACAAGGCTTCAGTTTACAATATTACATCAAGTGAACCCGACGCAGAATATCTACCGTGGACTGCTTCTGGTGGAAGTGAGGGTCTACGTACTTTACTTATCAAACAGGTGTGCTACAGATTATATGTGACGAACAGAAGTCATAGTATTTGCTTTTTTTATTTATTGTTTTTGTCTTCTACAATATCTTTTAACAGCACAAGTTAACGAAGGAAGTGGCTTCATTGGGAGTTGAAGAAGTTAGTGGCCACGTCTACCAACAACTGTTGGACTTATCGGACCTTATTTTAGATGGCTACAGAGTCCAATTAGATTCTATCAGCAATTCTGGTGATGGAGATTTGTATAGTTCAGTGAATCAAGTACATCAGTCTGACCGATACAGTCTCATAAAGCCACTGTGTAAGTTTGTTACAGTATCTATATTTTACATTGTAGACGAAGCAGCGGAAAAATTTTTTCCTGTATACCAATTTTAACTTTACAATTTGGGTGGGAAATCAATTTTTTTAATTTTAATATTTTACTTTTAGTTTTTTTTTTGTTAGGGAAGGCCTACTTGAAATTGTCACTTAGCACAAATTTCAGAAAACTCCTGATTAATCTTCTGCAAGTAGTAAAGTCAATTGTAATCAATCTATGCAGCATCATACAATTGTTTGCTCCTTCCCCTGCAAAAAAAAGTCAATAAAAAAATGAGTTGCCCTTAACGAATGGACACCAGATACAATCTGAGACCCAAGCAATTTTTTTTCTTGTGTGTTAACAAACATAAAAAGATGTCGAAAAGTGGCGCCATTGTTGAATAATTTTGAAATCTATAGAGATGGTCAATTTGACTGCCACTTGAATAGTAGGCCTCTGTTCATCTCCTTGTATTTGTCATGGTTGCCTTTCCCAATACTGTGGACATAACTCTTAGAGCGTCAATCCCAACTCTCTGTAGAGCCCCTGAAGTTACGTTCTCTTGATAACGAGAGAGTTGCTCTGACCTGCACGTGTCAAGCATGAACCTGATCAGCTTGCTGATGCATCAAAACCAATTAAACCACCACCATTTGTCAAGCATCAGATCTTGGTTCACTCAATTTGCCACGGTCGAACATCTGAGCATCGTCAGGCATGACAATTTTGGGTACACGAATACGGTTGATGGAAAACAGCAGAGTAGTTTGGAAGTTAAGAAATTTCAATAGTGAGTAGTACTATGGTGGGATGGTGCAAAGCCGCAGGTGTGTGTAAGTAAACACTTTGCAAACTGTAGAAGCAATTGGGACTCTATTTGTCAATGGTAGAAGGTGAATTGAATCTTTCGTTGGACTGTGGAAGTGTTTTGCTACCGAATTTCATTGTTTATTTTTAAACTGTAACTTCTTCTTTACTTGCTGCAAGTGCTATTTATAGGAGACTTGCAGGATGACCAATGGTTGAACACAAACTCAAGCACTTTGGAAACGATAGGTAGGCAATCATGACAACATCATCGCAAATTATAAGATCGGTTCATTATTACCTTTCGGATGGATCCTTGCAATTTATTTGAAGAAAATCGATTGCAGTTAGCCTTTAACCATGATTGTTCCCCTCAAGCCTTTTGTTTAATGATTGGTTGGGAAGGAAGATGGTGGCAGTGTCGCTTCCCGTAGAGAAGAACTGAATCATGTGAGTTGTTTGCTAGCCACACTCAAAACCAGTAAGGAATTTCTTTTTGCAAAATTAATGCTTCAAAAGTGGGTGTAGTGGCTGCTGAGTTACGGGGCATGCCAAGTACGATTCTCAGTTGGGATGTTAGCGCAGCTCAATCCCAGCAACGATTTTTAGGACAGCAACAGCAGTTTGCAAACGTGTTTCAACTGTTACCACTGAACTGCTTCCTGTCTCTGATAGGTGTTCGTGCGCCACTATTGTTTCGGGAAAGATCTGAATTCTGAATTGGTCCGCGTCAAGTTAGCACGAAAAATTGCTCTGTAACTATTTCACTAATCCATGTGCCATTTGTCTTACGATTGATCACCCTACTTGGAGGAAAATTGTAATAAACCAACAAAAGTCCAAGGCTCGTAAAGAACAGCATGACCACCAGAAACAGCGAGAACTTTTGGAAGCTTCTAAAACACCTATGGTGGTCCTGAAGATGTCCCAGTCTGGTTCTCCTTCCGGCTCCTTGATCCGCAAGATCATACAGCCTACACCGCTTTTACCTTCTCGTAAGCGACAGTCTGATTCCGTCTTGTCTCCTACGCCAAAAAAAGGGGCGCCATCTGTACAGACGGCAACATCTCGGCGGAGACACAAAAAGACGAAAGGGCTCTGCGTCAAGAGCTCGACTCCTCGCAAGTCACAAGTCACAACATTCTCTTCTTTCGGGCAACGACCCTGTCGCCACAACCATCCTTCCGTTCGTCATGACTGTGGACCTTTTGCATTCATCAGCCTTATGGACAGATGGCCAGTTTTTGAGCCCCAACACTTTGATCGATTTTCCGTACTGCCTCACAGCCAGCATTGCCAGAGTCTTCAAGCCCTGGAGGACCCAGCTTCCCCTCATGTCAGCTGTGCCACTGTCACTCCAGCTGTGCCTTGCGTATCTTCGACCTTTTCGACTATTCCCGGACTAGTGAAGAAACTTGGCCGTAGTGTCCACCTGTCCGATCGACGATCTTGATGGCTCACTAGAAACGTCCTTCCTGTCGCTGCATTCATTCATCCAGGACTTGCTTTCGAAAGACGACATCTTTCATGCTGCCAATATCACCCTTATCGACGAGGTATTTTGTATCCAGCATCATGCTTCCCAGCAGCGCTTTCAGCTTGCCCTAGCTAACTCTAAAATTACGCTGTTCACTCCTTTATCCGGCATCTCACAATGTTCTTGGCACCTGCGATACTGTCGCTTAGCAGCTACTCTTAGCCATCTTATGGGCGTTCACCGGTGACATTCAGACTTCAGCAAAAGCGAACGCAGAGGTTCCATGACCCTCTTCATGCAGCTCCATCTTCCCCTTCAACCGTTCCATCAGCCGAGGTCTCGGCAGTCGTCCATCACCCTCCACACATCCACGGAGGTTTGTGTGTTTGCCACTCCCCTGTCGCCGCCGGCTGGTCCCAGCAATGCATCTGCGATGGCCAGCACCCCTTCAGCTACGGATCACATAGTTTCCAGCTGGCGTATGGGAGGCAACCTCTTCCCTTCCACCAGATAAGTTTACTTCATATTCGGTGTGGCAGTTTGATGAAGCTACGAACTTCATTCTTGTCTACTCCAGCATCATCCAGTGCTCAGAACACGTCACTAGTGCAACCTGCCGTGCTGCAGCCAAGGGCTTCTCCCTCGGCTTTTGCATTCACAACTAAGATTACCTTCATGCTCTCCGTTATACTTCACGGCGTGCTGTGGAACCTAGGCTTAGACTTGTTCCATGAACGTTTGAAATTTTTATCCTGATTTTACATCGTCAATTTCTTTTGACGACTTCTTCCCGAAAGATGTTGCTTGCCATTCTTCATCCAGACCTCGTTGTCCTTCGCCTTCTGCACCGCTTAAATCTGCCTTTCATTTATAGACCATCGAACTTCATTTACTTCGCTTTTGGACTTGTACCCGACACTTGGTCGTACTCATTTGGCTTTCCCACCACAGCACCAACTCCGGCCCTGGATCCTCATTCTTGTGCTTTCTCCTTTCGGTTCCCGCATATCATACAATTATAAATAAACTCTTATTTATCTCATGTTTCAAACCTTTCCGCACAGCACGCCACGACCTCTGGACTTAACAGTTGGGTTTCCCTGCCCCGACCTTCGTCCATTCTTTCAAACGTTCGAAATTACTTCCGGTACTCTGCCCTTAGCTCTGGACCCTTCATTCAGCCTCTTCGCTTCTGACACCCTTCTCAACTGGATTTCATTGGTCCTACTGTTTGTCTGGATTTCTCTGTTACATCAATAATGGACTACCACTCGGGAACGACAGCTAAATGTACTGCATGTTCTTCTCCTCGGTTTAATGCAGAACGATTTTCTCCCCTATTGAACCTCCTGCCCCCCTTCTGTTCCTTTGGCTTAACTTTATCCCCCCCCCCCCAAAAAAAAAAAAACCTTTTTATATGCAGTTTAACATACCGATCAACAAGAAAGAATGAAGACAGAATTCAGCATTTTAAGCCATCCACTTCTAACATTTCTTTGGAAGTTTGGGGTATATCTGTCGTTATCTACTGTCGTCTCTTTCGACTACTGTTCTACGTTTTGTTACGGTTTTGTTTCAGCCACGCTTTTGCAACTTTGTCTAAATTGCCCCAATCCTTTCGGTTCTTGAGGTCTTTGGCCCTGGGGATGCCAGCTCGTTACCTTAGGGTGCCCGTCTAGTGTTTCCCACCACCGTTTCTGACGAGGTCTACTGTAATGCTAAAAATATAGGTAATTTATATTTCGGCGGCAACTAGAAACATTAAAATAACGCGTGCAATCGGCTAATTTTTGTTTTTATTGCCTAGCTGAAAATATACATTACCAATACCAACGAAAAATGAAACACGGAAGTGCCTCGGCACTTTTATAGGAGAGGTGCGCGACACGTGCGCACATGGGTTACCGAGTTGGCAGTAGGCCTATAACTTTGCTTCTCTAGGGAAAGAGCATTCGAGAACAAAAATGCTAAAAATATAAGTAACATATATTTTCTGTTAGGCAATAGAAACAAAGATCAGCCGGTTGCACCTGGTGTTTTACTGTTTTTATGACTCTTGCTGGTGCTTTCGTCTCACGCAATTGCTATTTCGTTTCACATTGATCATTTGCTTGCTGCATTGCTCACGTGTTGAGATGACAAGATATTGGCGCATTTTCGTACTGAAACTTCGCCATCCTATTCTACTGTTACAAAAAAATTTGTTTGTCTTCCCTAGTTTTGTACATAGTTGAATAGGTGGTTGTTAATGCAAGAAGCTAAAAAAAAAAACCAGTTGTTTTCTTATCTTTGTTAGTAGAGGCCCAGGAATATGATCGTGCAGCTGCATTGGCTGAAAAATACTATGACTGCAGGATTTTAGTAGAGTTATGTGAGGAAACAAATAATCAAGAACGGCTGCAGCATTACATGGCCAAATTTGCTGATAAGGTAAGTTTTTGTTTATTTCTCACAGATGTAAAACACTGTGGCCTTCCAGATATTGGCCTGTTACTTTCAGTGGTCGAAGTGGGGCCGTATGCGACGGTATGGCATATCGCCTTTTCACTAGCATCTTAGCAGCCCATATAGTCTCTTTTTGCTGTGAGGAACGAGCATACTGTCCGTCAAAGTTCAGACAAAGTTGATTAACTTAAAGCATGTTTGTGACAGCCCCTCGTTTTAATTGCTTGCGTCAGTTCATTGAGACAGAGGCACAACGTGGCGTCGGTGATCGTATTGCTACTGTGGTGTAAAATCAGCGTCGTCGTTACGCATTGTGCATTACATCAATCGTGATTTTGTAGCCGTGTTTTGGTTTTGCTAAAGTGTTTCCAGGAAAAGAAACACAGTATCGCTTTGTACACTTCCCTTGTTTTCTTCAATAATCTTATTCCTGTTGCTTGAAAATGAAAACTAGAACTGATTTGGTAAATGGCTGTTCAATCAAAACTTATTATTAGGCCGCGCATTAAACATAAAAATAAAATGTTTGGTGTTCGGGCGAGGTTGCAAATTGAAGCACCAGGCAACCAGGCATTTTATTTTATTTGTATTTCACTTTACTGACCACATTTCTTTGACATGTGTCTAGCTCAAAGCTGAAAGCGTATGTAGTCAGCCTAAAAAAATGTAATAATTTGCTTATATTTTGTGTCTCTTCTAGTATTTAATTTTTATTTTAGTTTTTGTAGACAACTTCTTAGCGGTTTAAGCTAGAGACTTGACATTTATACCATTGAAAAGTTTCTTTCGAGCCGGTTAAAATGGTATATTGAACTGTCAAAATTGGTCAAAATTTGATGAAAATGTGATTTCTTACTACCTGCAAATACTTACTTCAGTAATTATGCTTAAAATCATCATTTTACGCTATCACTGCTCATTTATCAACTAAAAAACTCCCTTTTTTTAGCTTGTATCCAAACTTTCTCTCCTCTCCCGCCAGGGGCGCTGCTACTCCTAACTAGGAGGCCGCCATCTTGTTTGTTCCCCATCACATTTTGAGCACGTTGTTAGGGTAGGACGTGTTTGGCATCGCTGCCTTTGTTTTCTTGTTTGGAAGCAAAGTTATCAACTTTTCTGGGCAGAATTATGACCACGATAGAAGAATCAAACGATCTATTACGTGGGAGACTCAATTCGAAGAAATTTGATGCGTGTAGCTGCAAGAAACAGTCAGATTTTCACCCTCTTTGCCGTGAGTGCAGGCCCTGAAACTTCGTCACCAAAGTATGTGAACTGTGCGATTTGCATCATCGTTCAACTATGAAGGACATTTTGCATACGTGGAAGAAATCGGATCAGAAAGCAGATCAAAGGGCCAGGGCAGCAACGGCAGGTTTGGTTGATGACGAAACGGCTGCAGCTTGTCAACCGGAGGGAGAAGATAAGATGGCGTCAACAAACGAAAATGACTTTGCTGAAGTTCACGAAAGTGTGGTGGTGTGGGATGATGCAAAGTTGTTTGATGATGGAGTAGGACAGGTGCCGTTCTCAATTGAAGAGTTGCTGGCGTTGATGCAGACCACAGCCAACGTAATTTTTGATGCGAAAGCCACTTGTGTGGAGCAACGAATTACGAAAAAAAAAAAAAAAAAAAAAAGTTCGGCGCCCTAATGGCTGATATGCTTCACTTGTTGCAACCATTGTTAGCCAAAGAAGAAGAAAAATCATTGGATATTAGGAACCGATGTGTCTGTTGTGACGGACATCAAGTCGTGTCTGCGATGCAGTCGCCAGCTATGCAGGCGCCGTGCCGTCAGGAGGCGCCACGTGTCGGAGATGTTAAGACTGCGTCTAGATCAAGTCCGGCGGCTGTAGTGAAGAGCTCGGCGAAGAAAGGAAAGTCGCGGGTCAGGAAATGACAGTACTCAAATGGCCGCTCCCGGTGTGGGAAATAGCGGTTCGTATGAGCACTTCAGCGAAACATCACGCAAAACTGTAGGAGTAGTAAAGTCCAGTGAGGACAAATTTACGAAACTACTGGACATAATGAGTTTGTTTATGGCGTCAAACACCAGAAGAGCGTGAGCGTTTAATTTTTAAAAGAGTACCATTTAAAAAAAAAAAAAAAAAAAACCACCTGTATCGTTCCTGCCGTAAATCTCCGAGAAAAGGAGTAGGTTATAGGAACGATAGCACTAGTAAATAGCTATCTCTTCCCAGCCGTAAATCACTGAGAAAAGGTCGTAGGAACGAGAACGCTGGTAAATAGCTATATCGTCCCTGCCGTAAATCTCCGAGAAAAGGAGTAGGTAATAGGAACGAAAACACTAGTGAATGGTTTTCTCTTCCCAGCCGTAAATCACCGGGAAAAGGTGTAGGTCATGGGATTGAGACCAAGATGTATGCGTCTGTTGCCGGACTGTAGGTTGGCATGGGACACACCCTCGCGTCAAAAGTGTCGGGTCGTGTCGCCATCGTGTCGTCATCGTGTCGCCATCGTGTCGTGTCGTGTCGCCATCGTGTCGTGTCATGTCGCCATGGTGTCGCGTCATGTCGCCATCGTGTCGTGTCGTGTCGCCTGTACAAATATCGTTCTTGTTGCCAGTGGTATGAGGTTAGTAAAATGGGGCTTTAGGAAGGTTCCCCCCCCCCCCCC
>JAHWFP010066169.1:0-29354 GCA_023313725.1 Lithobius niger
AAGAGGTAGAGCTTCTCTTGAAGCAAGTAGATATTTTGGGCATCCAGGAAGTCAATAATTTGCAAGGGTTTGATGCATCTGAGTGGAGAGCGGATTTTGCTTTGTCAGATTCCAAAGTAGGAGTTTTGGTTAAATGGGCAGTACCGTATTACATTTTGACGGTTGCTCATCAGGTTCAGGGCATTGATGCAGTGGCATTGAAGGTTTACGTGGGCAATGGTTGGGTCACAGTGGTCTTTGTGCATATTACAAATGCTCCAACAGTAGCTGACTGGATAAAGTGGTTCGAGCAGTTTGAGGCACCAGTAATCGTGGGTGGTGACTTTAACAGTCATCACTACGATTGGGGCTCAGTCCGAGCTGATGTGCGCGGCAATAGGTTTGCCAGTGCCATTGAAAACCAAGGGTTTGTTATCATGCAAGATGGCACCCCTAATTTCATTAGGCGGCGGCAGGATGGGGTTCAAGAATCTGTGTTGGACTTCTTTGTGTGTTCACGCAGTGTTGCAGAAAATTATAAGTTTGCTGTTTCTGATGATTTACGAGGGAGTGATCATTTCCCAGTCGCTCTTTGCCCACGTTCTCACAGAATGTTAGGGTTTGAGTCTACAGGACCAGCATTGCGAAAACCAGTGGTAAGTAGTGGCATCTTCGAAGCCTGGATTGGGGAACCGAAGCAGCAGTGCAGCGAACCCAGAGCTGTTCACCCACGGTGGTGGACACATCGCTGTACTGTAGCTGTCAGAGACAGGCGCAAAGCTTATAGGCGGTGGAAGCGTGTGCAGACTGAAGAGTTGTGGTTGTTTTATCTAGGGGTGACTGCTGAGTCACGCTACATTATGCGTCAAGAGAAGATGCTGTTTAGTGAGCGAGTGTGTGAGCGAGTTGCTGGTTCGAACTCCTTTCTGCAGGCATGGAAAGCTCTAGGACGGAGTGATAACAAAGTTGTGCAGCGGTGGGTGTACAGTGCGACAGCAACAATAGCAGACCGTGAAGTGCTGATGGGAGTTGAGATGGCGGACGCCTTTAATGCAAGGTTTGCGATTGTGTATAACCTTGCAGAAGGTGCTCCACCAATGGCGAGTGTGGTATCGGAAGTGAGCAATTTGTCGTAGGAATTTTCGGAGTTCAAGTCATCTTTGATATGTTGCAAGGATTCCAGTGCTGCTGGTGTTAATGAGGTTCGGTATAGTGAAGTGCGTCACCGGTCGGTTAGCGATCAGCGACCCCGTCTGGCATTATTCCAGTAGGTTTTCTCTGGGAATGTCGTTCCTCCATCATGGATGTTTACAGTTCTTGTTCCCATTCACAAACCGGGGAGCACCACATCTGAATTGGGGAATTACAGGCCGATTGCTCTGGTCTCCTGTATTAGGAAAATTTAGGAAAGAATGGTTATTAAAAGACTGAGCTGGCATATGGAATATTATATGGATTCTTAGCCAAAGTTCAGTTTGGTTATCGCCTGGGTCGTAGTGCCCAAGATACAGTGTTGTTTCTGCTCTCCAGCATTCGCGAAACATGGGCGCATGGCAAGGTTGTCTTGGCTGTCTTTTTTGACATCAAGGCAGCCTATAACACAGTGTCTATTGTGTGGGTTGAAGCAGCTCTAATGGACATGGGAGTGGGAAAGCAGCAAGTAGACACGGTTCTTGCGTTGTTAGGACCACGTGTCTTTGTGACGTGCGTGAATGGCAAATGGTTGGCAGAGGCGACTACAGATAGGGGCCTTCCGCAAGGGAGCTGTTAGGTCCAACATTATTTGCGGTTGCTATCAACGAAGTTCTTATGGGAGTGGGAAATGCTGCAAATATAGTCTGTTACGCGGACGATGTGGCAATTTAGTTTGTTGGTGGTATTCTGGGTTTGTTAGTGGAGGATGTGCAACGTACATTGGAGAAGATTCAGCGCCTCCTGGGAGTGAGAGGCCTAATGCTGGCCCCAGCCAAGACAGAAGTTATGGTGTTTACGAGGAGCCTCTCGAGTCCTCTATGTCAGCTCCGTGTTGGGGATGAAACTGTCCTCCCGTAGAAGAATGTAAAGTATCTAGGTGTCGTCTTAGAAGCGACCCTGGATTGGACGCTCAATGTTGCAAGGTTGAAAGATAAGCTGCGAGCGAGGATGGCTGTTTTGCGAACGCTGTGTTCTGGAAGCAGTGTTACACGTGGAGCTTTGCTAGCAGTGTACAGGACTAGCAGTGTACAGGACCTTCGTAAGGTCTGTTGTAGATTATCACCTCCCGTTTCGGGAGCACTGTGGGTTGAGTGTGGGGAGGTGCCAGTTGAGTACCGTGCAAAAGAGCTCCTAGTGATGCCTTGTTTGTGTAATCAGAGCCGTGGACAAAATGACCCTGTTGGGAGGATCCTTGATGATTACGGGAGGTTGGGAGAGAAAGCGAGAAGCATTTTAGGGGAAGCGGGAGTTGGTGTGACGCTGCTACAGCAAGTGTCACCTGATGGTCTCTCTGTAGCCTATGCCCGTTCACTCAGTCCGTGGAGAAGGGATGGGGAATGGGAATGGTGAGTGGGGAGTGAGAGTGGGGAAGAAACTTCCAGAAACATCCAGAATACAGAAAATGGTGCATCTAACACCAGCCGTGCCAAAGCACCCGTACTAAGGTTTCAACTTTGTTCTACGAAAGTTTTACTTCCCGCAGAAAGATTGTTTCATGCAAAGAGGGTTCAGCGTACACATTCTTTAAACTACGCGCCCTGGGATTTAATGACTGGCCCCGTTCGTAGCACGGGCTTCCTCTATTTACATAATAAGGTTGAAATCATAAGAATAAGTAACAATCATTTTAATCGCTTTTTTATCAGCAATCATTCTTCGTGCAAAGACATAACACGTGCTCGAAGAATGTTTGCTGATTAAAAAGCGATTAAAGTGATTGTTACTTACTACTTGCTCTTAAGAGTTCAGCCTTATTATGTAGACTAGAGGAAGTCCGTGCTACGTACGGCTGGTCTCAGAGGCACTGTTTGAAACACTGCTACGGTTTGGTTGTTCATGTGTATTTATTTCCATGGTTCGTCAAATTAAGTTTCTTCAATCCAATTGTTGCGCACATTGACTAACAAATGGTGAATTTCGTTCGCTTCGCTATCTCAATCAGCGCATCTTGTGGCTTAAATCACAATGTAAAACAATAAAACTGGTCATTCGGGGCCCCGTAACTCCAGAATGGAACGACCAATCGAAATTCTGCCTTAAGGTGCCAAGCATCCGCAGCGTCACATACCAAATATTAAGGGAGGAGATACGGTTACAAAATTCACGTGGAGTAAACACGTACGCGTATGTCCATGCTTCATCAAAGTAGGATTGTTTAATCCGTATCAACCTTATTATATCGATTTTGCGTATACTAATTTTGGTTCACTTCGCTCACTCAATCAGCTCGTCTGCCTTACCACCATAAACCTTCTATCCCCCTTGCCTTCTTGCCTGTAGTGACAGCGTGGTGAAGCCGAATTTTTGTTACGGGTACTGTGTACATGTACAACTGCCTATTTCCAGTTTGGCATCGGGCAGCGGTAATTTTCGTTCGCTTTGCTCAATCAATCAGCGCATCTCCCTTACCACTCTAAACCTTTTTTTCCTCTTGCCTTTAGTGTCAGCGTGGTGACAAGCACTGTGAACGACTGCTCATTTACAATTTGGCATATTGGCTGGGGCTCCAGTCCCACAGCCGACCACCACCAACAACCAAGAGTTGTTGTTTGGCACACGCAAAAAAAAACAATGTTACTGTTTGATTGCTCATGTGTATGTCGGTGTTTGACCGAATTAAGTTTCGTCAATCAAATTTACAATTCGCTCACTCAATCAGCGACCCCAGGGACTGACATTTAAATATTTCTATGGGAAGTAAATAAATACGCTTTTGTAGAACAAAGTTGAAACCTTTAGCTTAGCGGCTTTGACATTTTGGTTTCTGGGAGAGGTAGTTAGGTAAATCGACCGGCCAAATAATGCCTCATTATTGTTTTGTTTTCACTTAGAGATGTCTTATTGTTGCCGGTTACACTCCAAGATAGCAATGATAAGCCACGTGCTCCGCAGTAATTGTTGGTGTGCCCTTTGAAACAATTCAGCTCAGCTCTGAAAGCCCATGTTTACGAAATAAGTTAGCCAATCCATCGTTTTTAGGTGCCAATTTCGAGGCCAGTAGGCCTCGAAATTAACAACGTAGCTTAGTGTGACTTGAAACTATACGCCTTTAACTGAAAGATGGATTCTTCATTTTGCCCAACAGCAATCTACGGTTTAGACGAAATTGTTAGGCACCGTAGCAAAGACATAACACGTGATCCATCTTATCTAAAACGTTAGATGTGCCCAGTCTTAATCGCCGCGCCCCCCCCCCCCCCCGCCTCCCTCCAGGTGTGTGTGGTCTTTGGTTTTAAATTTATCAAACCGAAGCGGAGGCAAACCTATTTACGTTGCCTTTTGGACTTAAATGTCAGACTGCCAGAGCGAGGAACTGAACTCTTTAACCTTTGAAACCAAATGCGTAAGTTGTACCCCCTGAGCTCAGTAACATGGCTCAGCGGTAGGACTTAAGCCTTTGGTTTCAATGGCCTTGGGTTCAACCCCCCCTCAGGCAGTCTGACATTTACGCAAAAATGGCTACGTAAATAGGTCTATCCGTTCTTATTTAACCCAATTCGAGCCCATTTGGCTTTTCATCCTGTTTAATTTGTAATCGTGACACCCTCACTCCCATTTAGCAAAACGAAGTGCAACAATTTGATTTTGTACTGCTATCATGCTGCGTATTCCCATACTTCATGTTCATGTAAGCAATTCTTAATCGTATTAGCAAGTGTAGCAATACAGGTAGTGATGTGACCTACAGAACTTCATTAATGACTAAGGTGATCTGTAAATCACAGCAACACCAACAGGTTAAACTACACTGCAGTTGGTAATGTTCAGCCATCAGCACCGTATGATGACAGATTATATTTTCAGTCTATTAAGAATAGTAATGCAATTTTCCCTTAGCTACAGAAGCAGCACCGTCATTCACACGTAAAAATGTCGGCTGTATTGGTAATCGTGACTTTGTGTGTTGCTAGCTGGAAAATATTAAGTGCCTAAAAGCAACCAAACTAGCTTTCGTTAAAAATATAAGTGTTTAGGGTCAGCAATGTTCTTAAATATATTATCAAAATGTCATCATTTCTTTCCCGACAAATTCCTCTTTTGATGAACGAAACTGTGGACATGGTTTACATCGTAATGGTTACTATTTTTTTTTTAGCTTCTGATTTGAACATGTGCAGATGTTGCCGAATTAAAACATGGTGCTGCTGTTGCTCCATTCGTGGAGCTGCCATTACTGCCGTGGTCTTTTCCATAGTGAGTACCGAATTGATGCTATCTAAGTTTACAAATGAATGTCTTTATTATTTCAGTATGGTATTGATGACTTATTAGACCTACGTATTTACGAGAAGGTCGATTCAAAAATGTGTGATCACAGAAACGTTGATAGACCGGAATGGTACAAACGAAACGGAAGAACACAATAGCAAAGCCGCATACTAAAAATACTCATGGGCTCATACAGTGTGTGTAGTGAACTGGAGGTCGTTGGTTCTAATAATCTTAATAACATCCTATAGGGCAGTGACACAACGTGGTATTATTGTGTATAACTCTATGGTGGAGCCAGTTACTGGGTTAGCTGCAAGGAGCACTGGAGGGCAAAAGAAGGTCGTCTTACTGAAGCCAATGCTATTAGACTGGATTTCTTAAGCCTTTAACGCGCGATTTTTGTTCTTGGAGAAACCAACGTTCTGCCTAAGAAATCCGCTCTCAAAGCATTGTCTTGACTAGAAGTGCCAGTGTTTTCCTTTACATTTTAATCTCGTGCACCTTGTAGCTATGCCCTCCAAATGGTGTATCGTAGCCAATATGACGTCAATTGATGCTCCTCTATAGCTCGTAGCTATTATTTGCGAACAATGAACATATTACTTGGCCTCACTTAAGTAGTCCGTTGCTAGCATATAAGAAAGGTTTTTTTTGCAGCTTTTGTACAGAGAAATATTTGTTTATTGAATTCGGGCCAGATTATACACATTGCATCACACCACATGTTCCAATTCTTTAGGCTGTTTCCAATTATTATTCGTAGGTAAATTAACAGGCCTTTTGTTTTTTACCACACAAGTCTTTAAATTGATCTCGTGTAAAGAAGGCTTGATTCTTCACCCGATTTGAGAGGCGACCTCTACTCAAAAGATCAACAAACTGAGGGAATCCATCGTTTACGACAACGAACACTTTTTTTTCTCGTCGCTCACTAGTGCCGTAATATATCTTAATAGCCACGAACAGTATCTTCAATCCTACGGGAACAGATCCCGAAAATTCCTCTCCAAAAATAAACTACAACGGTTTGAAAAATCTCTCAATCTCGGCCGTAACTAACGCGCAAAAATTCGCCATTATTCAAAACCATGTACATTTTGTAATTACTATCTTTTTTTTTTTAGGCAAAAAGCCGTCCAGCTTAGTGTAGTATAGGAGGGGCGGTCAATCAGCACTTAACCTCACATATATGCACTTGGATCCTGCATTGCCTGCTATATTTTATTCTTATTTGAGGTGACGATTTTGAATATTTATGAAAAATGTCCAGCCATCCAAAAACCGATTATCTGCAACTGCAAATAACTTAAAAGTAAAATTTAATTAAATGCGTTGTAGCATTAATCTATAATCAAGCTGGATTATTTAACCTTTTATTTTATGCATAAATGCACCATTATAACGTAAACGTTTTCACATGAACCCTACCGGAGCTCAACCTGTATTGTCGTATTTTACCGGACCCAGTATTGTTCTAAATAATTTTCCATTATATCTCCAACAAAACTCCCGACTGCAGCTACCATCCGAACGTAAACAAACTAGCTTTCCTTCTATTAAACTGCCCAATAGATCTGAGCAATCCTTCTATTAATTCCAGTTCAAACAGGTTAATTTAAACGGCCTTTTCATTTTTTAATTCGAGTAAAACTCGAAATGCACCTTCTTTCACAAGCCTTGTATCCTACAAAATGCACCCAAGCAAACCGTTTGTAAAACCGCCAGTTCCTCCCACTTTGTATTGTTCTCTGGACGCTAGGCAATCAGGAGGGCATAGCTCTCCTCGGCGTCCGCGCTTGGTCTGGCTGGATCCTCCTCGTTTCAATAAAAGGCCAAGCAGCCTTCAGTCCATAGCGCACAGCTCAACAGATCTCAAAGCTAGAGGTAGCTACGCCAGTCGGGAGTGGAGATGTAACGGTCCAATTGTTGTCATGCCGGACAAAGGTAGTGGTTCGTATAGACTAGTTTTACCTTGGAAAATTTTAATTTTTGGACTTTATTTCAAAATTTCAGTTCTCAACTTAAACTAACCTAAGCTTTGAGAAAATTATGGGAGATTAAGCTATCGGCATTGCTGGTCCCCACCCCCCCTAACGTCAGGATTCATGGTCCCTTACTGAAAACCAGCTTTATTTCACCGTGTTTATTTTAATACCAATTTAATCTAAACACTGAAATGATCGCTTAAACCTTTTAGATTTGCAAAAGCAGAGACTTCGACGGCCAGTTGTCCCAAACTAATGTCAGTGTTTTCGTGAACGGTAGATTTGATCCTTGTGAAACAAAATCTTAAACTAGTAGATTTGATCTTTTGTATGCCAATTGAGACATAATCTTGCTGACTATTTTGTGTAATTCCCGCAGTTTGCACAACTTGGAGGGTTCTTGCAAGTTCCCAAAGACACCTTCCTAATCGAAATTGTGATTTGAAACTAACGAAGTTTCTTGTACGAATTTTAATGTAAATTCTTGTTGCTTTTACTTAAAAGCTTTTCTTGTTGATACTAGTCGAATATGTAAGTGTTATTTTTATATTTATCTGCATTTTAATAAAACCAAGAATTTTTAACACGTTAGTGGTTCTGCTAGTACGAATAATTCCTAGAGTTAAATAATATGAAATTTACTATTAACTAAAATCGGGGCTGCAATTAAAACACACCCGCCTGGTGGCAGCGAATACCCCCTTGCCCAGTGTGCTGTTAACGTGAAAGTCAAAACCGCCACTCAGTAGTAATGTTAAAGTTTACCAAAGTCAACCATGCTGTCGGCGATGCTACAAGTACATCTCCAGTCGTAGCGTCCACCGTTACACTCGGAACTATTTGTAAACAATGCCATACAATACCATCTGTTACCTAATTTTAGTAATGTGTGGTTTTTTCAACCACGAACTGTGCCACATACTTTCTCAAGAGTTTGATAAAATTCTGCTTTTGGGGAATAAATTTAGGTTATGTTTTAATTAATTTTCTGTTGATAAACTGCCTTATTTTGAATCCTTTCTGAACGGTTTGGAGCAGACATAAAATTTAGTAAGGAAAGGTGAAAGCTGTTAAAAGTGAATGGGAGGGAAACCCGAATCACGGTATGGACCTAGCTAGAAATTGTCTTGAACTGGCCAGAATTTGAAACCATAGCTCCGAACGGAACCTGTTAGTCTCCCACACTACCCTGGTCAGTAATTTGGCATCTGAATTTGTTCTCTCACACACCCTGGTCAGCAATTTGGCATCTGTAGTTGGTGTTCTCTCATACTACCCTAGCCAGTAATTTGATATCTGCAGTTGTTCTCTCACACTACCCTGGCCAGTAATTTGAAATCTGCAGTTTTTCTCTGATTGTACCCTGGCCAGTAATTTGGCATCTGCAGTTTTTTCTCACACTACCCTAGCCAGTAATTTGGCATCTGCAGTTGTTCTCTCACTCTACCCTGGCCAGTAATTTGGTATCTGCAGTTGTCGCACTCTACCCTGGCCAGTAATTTGGCATCTGCAGTTGTTGTCTCACTCTACCCTGTCCAGTAATTTGGCATCTGCAGTTGTTGTCGCACTCTATCCTGACCAGTAATTTGGCGTCTGCAGTTGTTGTCTCACTCTACGCTGGCCAGTAATTTGGCATCTGCAGTGGTTCTCTCGCACTACTCTGGCCAGTAATTTGGCATCTGCTGTTGTTTATTACTCTCTCAACAATGAACACTGTTTTGCTTCTTAAGTCAGTTGTGTATTTTTAACTAACATGCAAACATTAATGTATGAATACTGTGGTAAATGGCCCTGTATTCAATGCCAATTTGTAGCCAGATATCGACGTCGCCTTTGGCTACTGATAAACGAATGATGGTTCCTCACCAGGTGTAACGTCGTCGTGGCCATACTCCTTCACTACAGCAATGTCTACGATAAACTGGCCAGTGACAGTCAGAATTTAGAAAACAGAATCTTTGATATCTTAAAGACCTTGAAACTAAAATGAGGGATTTTTGTGAATTCATCAGCAGTAATTTTGATACAATATGAAAAGTTGGAAGTTTGCTGCTGATTCCTTCTAAAAGGATAGATTTGCAAGATGTGTCATTTTAAGAACTGATGCTAAACAGGGAAAGTATATATTTTCTTTTTCTGCTGTCGACATTAATGAGTATTGCAGTAGTCAATATCATGAGGAACAGTACGATATCTCGAATTGATAGACCAGGAAGTGTCTTGACAATTCCCCCTGTAGGCCTTTCCAGAATATTTCAGCTAATACTTTCACACAGTGTATAATCTCCGTCTTGAATCTATCTTAAATGTGTTGATTAGGAGGATTCCATCCGAAATGGATTTCCAGAAAATTTTACTGATAACATTGTAAATAGTTATAAAAAGTGACACGAAGTTGAATGTCCGTTAAGTTAATGTTGACTTTGCAAATACCATACATTCCCAGTTCCAGGCAGTTGTTGTTCTCTCATACTACCCTGGCCAGTAATTTGGCATCTGCAGTTGTTCTCACACACTATCCTGGCCAGTAATTTAGCATCCGCTGCAGATTTTTAAATATCGTGCCACTTCTGTTGACATTATCAGGGAAGGAGAGGTCCAATCCAATTGAATGTGCACAAATTGGCAAGTTGTACCAGTTTTCCTTATGGTTTGTAATTGGTAAGTGTTAAGGATGCGAAAAATTGGCCCAGAAGTATTAGATCTTGCCGTTCCATGGCAAAAGAATTAGAAAGCAGAGGTCTTCGATGTAGGCGTTAAACACTCTCAAATACACTTAAAAGCAAATCAATAAATAACTATCGGCTTGTGCAGATGAGGTATCAGGAAGTAGGAGTTGGTAATGGCTTTCAACCCCTGGTATACCCTCGATCGTCGCTGTCTGTCGCCCCTGTAGAAAGTTGGATGATTGGGTTGCATCATTGGTTGGCATAGTCTCCTAACGATGGCAGTTAATGCACGATGACTAATATGATTTAGCTCAGCTAAAATGCGTAGCACATAATACAAACACCTATCACTGTCAATCACTCGGTTAAGAAAATTCTGCATGATAAACTCATTGTTGTTAATGATGGTGTGGTAATGCTATTGTGCCACCACTAAGATTCAGTGACATTAACTGTCGATCCTATCCAGATGAAATACATATGAGCATGATGACACTAGACACTTGTGTCTCTTTTACAGCTAAGATCCATCTGTGGAAAATTACAATCACACAGAAAAAGCTAAAACTTTGTTTGATCCTAAGACTTTGGTTGCCTAATGCCTTAAAGGTGACCATTAGTGATAAAACTTAATGCTTTGTTGGTTAAAAACAAAGATGTGAACGACGTTCACTTACCTAATTACTAGTGGCTAGATAGCTGGCTATTGTCTTTCATGCAGTGCATAAAGCTGATTTTATGCAGATAGCAATGGTTTAACTGTAGAACGCGCATTTGCTGTTTTGGGTGTTAGGATTCGTAATGCTATTTCAAGGGTAGAGTTAAAGCCTTTTACTTCAATAATGCAACAATGAACGACATGTTTGGCTTACAACAGTGCACATGAAGAAGTGAGTATGCAGCACGACAACCACAGCAAGAACATAATGTACGATAATGCGAGTTCGGTAAGCTTCTTTCCAAAGACAAAGACACACGTAAACCTACTAATGGAAACCTACTAAAGGAACAAAACCTAAATATGGATTTTCGGCATTGTCATCTCGTAATTGCTAAGAAAGAATATACATTCAATCAATCTGGACTTAAAATATGTGATACTTCCCACCCATCCCCCCCTCAAAAAAAACTTTGTTAAGCCAAGCTCTATGGCCGTTTGAAGCCATGATATCAAGCGTCAAGTTTTTTGGCCAAGTTAATCCCACCGACTGAGACTTCAAACGTTAAATGAAATCATTCGCGTGGTAAGTAAACATGATCATGATCATTTAATCATCGAACTGTAACTCGTCGGGATTACATGAGCTAAACAGCCACCGAAACAGCTTGGCATTTTATATCACAACTTCAAACGGCCAAAGAGCTTGGCTTGAATCCTTAACAATTTGTTTTCGGGGGGATATCACACTTATTAGGGCAAAATTTATAAAAAAAAAATGTCTTAGCAATTAACAGATGAAAAACCGAATATTCAGTTTACAGTCCTTTTTTTTTTCTTTTGGATTTTGTAGGTTTCCATTAGTCTGGTTACATGTCCCTCCCGAACTTTCGTAGTTAGCAGATGAAAAACCAACAATTTTCTTTCAAGCTGTTGTCGTGCTACCAACTCAAGTCATTGTTGGAAGCCAAATGGGTTGTTCCTTGTTTTGTTATTGAAGCAAAATGCTGCAAAAGGCGTGTCGCACATTTAAATTATAGCTATTTTCAAACTATCTTCTTTCAGCATTCCATATAAAAAGTTAAGTTAAGTTTTTTTTTAAGCGTTAACTTTGGTCTGAGCACAAACCAAAATAGTTCACGCCATTTCCTATGAAAACCCCCACTCGAATCCAGATCATAAATACTAGTGGGATACTTCTCAGTTCTTCATTTCTGCACAAGCTGATTTCTCCTCGAGTCGGGTCTGTCCTCCAGCAGTTGCAGGAAGGCATTTCTGATAATTTGATAGAGGGACCTCATATTGTTCTGTTATCTGGATTCTGGTTTCTGGATTAACTCGCACCCAGCTATTCATTAATGAGGCATGATCGATTCTGTGAATCAAGTTACCTTTCCATCCTTATAAGCAATCTATTTCCAACAGGTGGTAATACCTTGCAATCCCTTGTGCTGATAGTAGACTGGACCTGTGCTATGGCATTCCTCCAGTTTAGATCTTTTTCTGTACTACTGCACGAGCCTGGGCTATTGTAGCTTGATACTGGGCATAAATAAACAGCAGGGTGAAAATGTCTGCTGGGTAGGTCGACCTTGATTGGAGTTTCATCTTCCAAGCGTGCACATTCTTCCCCAACTAAGTCTTCCTCAACTTCCATATTTTCATAGACTTTAACATAAACGCCCCAAGTTCTGTCGTATTGACAAGGCCCAACTTCTGGTTCTTGATCTGGCGCTTGTTCATGTTCATCAAATCTTCACAGATCTAACATTATCTTGTCTGTTATGAATGATGGTCCATTGTCCTTCACGTCCTAGTCCGGAATGCCTACCACGTCTTCTAAATCAAAACTTTGGTTTCCTTTTATAGTTTTTGGCAAAATTCACGTCTCGGCCTTCAACGACCTTATACAGCTGAGGGATCCAAATTCGAAAGGCCTTGTGCTGTTCGTTATAGTCTATCATGATTCCAACTAGGCTCCTGTCCTCTAGTTTGCTTCTCCTTTGGTGAATCGACCATATCATAAGCCTTGCAACCTATTCTTCTAAAAGATGGTTTACTTTTGGAAGTTCGGCAATCCAGCCTCATTAAAATTGTCCGGACTGTATCCATGATTTTCCAGTTAAATATTTCTGTTGTACCATTGTTTTAGGTCGAGGAAATGTCCAAAATCCCAGCGGCAAGATTTGCCGCCGTTATCAGTTGGATAGCTTTCACTCGTAGCCCAGCCTCAGTTTCCGCCATGGTCTTCCATCCTCGAAGACTTCATCTTACTTCTTATCAAAAGGACGCAAACTCACTTCGTGAAGTCATCCAGGAGGCTAATGTGGTAACGTTTCCCCATGGTAGGTCGCAACTGGTATTGGCCCATAGATGTTAGAATGGATCAATTCATCCTTGGTTGGTGAAATAGAATGCTTGGCCGTTTTGAATGGTTCTCTTGTAAACCATCCATGCTGACACTGGTCAAAACTATAGTGATGCAACTTGAGCGTCATGAACTATCTTCATTCTGGACAAAGGATATCGATTATCACACGTATCAACATTATCATGATGCCATTTTCCATAAATGTAACTACTTATCTTACGACGTTGCCTAATGCATTGTTGGTTCTTAATGATGGTCCGTGGTAGACTTTTGGAAATTCCAACGTTTTGTCATCTGTCCGCATCAACATATGACACATGTCATTAACTGTGAGTTCATACTTAATACTTATCATCTTTTAATGCCTGGAATCCTGAAACGTCTTCTGTATCCACTGCCAACATGACCGATGCTGGTGCCATGGCTAAGGCTGGATTCACGTCGAAAGCTAAAGCCAACATGACTGCAGCAGCAGAAACTCAATCCATTCGTTTTTGTTGTCGACTGTTTTTCCCAGTCTATTTTGGATATATGACGCTACACTTGTTAATTATGTCCTTTTTAAATGGACTTCTTGCTGTCCGCAGTCTAATGATGACCTTCTACTTGGGTTTACTAGCGAAATGTCCTTCTCTGCTACAATTGAAACATTTGGATTTATGCTCATTCTTCTTAAAGTTTCTTTGGAAACTGAGTCGTCACCAAAAGCATCTGATCAGCCCACATCCATCTTCTATCAATCGTCAAGGAGATAAGTTTCAACGTGACTTGGTATTTACTACAATTTCTTTGAAAGAGCCAAATTTAAACAAAATTTGGAATTTAGCCTCCACTAGTCAAGGCCTGTCTACTGTCGGTACAAAAATTTTTAAATTCGGCCTGGCCAAATGCGAGATCCAGAGAGGGGCCACATAGATGAGTTCTTGTTCTGGGATGTACCTTTCGTCTGTCCTCTCTACAGGTCGAACTACACCACGGGAATAGGGTCAAATCATAGAATCCTATAGGTGGGCATGTGCATTTAAAAAATATTTTTTACGGATTTCACATGTAGTAAATAAAGCGTGCAGTGCCATACCGAAGCAAGCTAATTGATTTCACACGTAATAAATAAAGCGTGCATTATCGAACCGGGGATTGATTTTGCACTCCATTGTGGCCACGTTTCAAAAAGTGGCCGGCACGGTTTGGTACTGTACGGAGAGGAGAGGTCCGCTTTAAGTATGTGTAAATCTGATCGGTGCCACGCTACTTTGAGGGGGGAAAAAATGGCCTGCAACCTCAGAATGAAACGCGCTGTTTCCCCCCAAAACAACTGACAATCTGATGCAAGCAGACTACGACTAATAAATACTTCTTTTAAGCTTTTAAGCTTTGTTTTTTGACCAACAAATTAAAAGGACATTTCCTCCCAGTGCAATTTTTCTCAATCCTCCAGATCAAGTACGACCCCAAAGTTTTATTTACTCGCCGTTAGTCAATCCCTAGCTAAAAATCCGTTTTAAAATGTGGCATCTAGGAGATTTTCTGTTGAATATTGGTAACTTTATTTACTGCACGTATATGATCCTTTGTGCTCCTACAATAACCACGACGTTTCGTTGTTTCCGGTTGTGACGACAGTTTTTGCATCAATGCTGTCACGTGGCCCGTGATTCGTCTGATAGGCAGGGAGTCGAACCGTTATTTTTTTCGGTTCGGTTTCCGGTTACGGTTCGGCTTTATTTTAAATTTCGGTCGGTTACGGTTCGGTTCGAACCGTTTTTATTTTTTTGGTTTTAACCGGTTATAACTGGTTACGGTTTTATTACTTGACTGGCCATAATGATTTGCTCGAACAAATAACAACGAACAAATAAGTTAGGCCTTAGTTTGCAAAGTTGCGTAAAGTTCTAGTTTCTTTTTAGCTGCAAATTTGCAAAGCTTTTTAGCTACTTAGTTTTCATATTTGCAAAGCTTACAAATTTACTGTAATTATCAAAGTCAACAGTTTTTTAATGGCGTATTACTTGTTCAGGGCCGTAAAACAAGTAGCTCACACATTTTAATAGAGGTTTACATTGAAGGCCGCCCAACTAAAGTAGTTTTAACCAAAAAAAAAAGAATTCTTTCAAAGCACTTCCTACCGAAACCATGCAAAGCACTACAGTAAGGGAAATTGCTTAGTGTTCCCCCAACGTCATTGCAGTTTCCACCACCCTATCATTTTCATACAAGCCCGGTCCGGAGAAGATAATGTCTGGGCCTTTGCTCGACGCTTTCCTTACCCACCTGCCTCTGGTTCGTATACAACTGTAATGTGGATAAAGGCTGGGGGGGGGGGGGATGTTACTACAATTTTGGTATATCATTGATCATTGTTACTTTGCAAATATTCATGGTCGCGCGAAATATGGTATTGTGGATGAACCCATGCGGGACATAATTACTCATTGCCAAATTGTAACTACTTAACTGCACATTCGTTATTAAAACTTTATTAGGTACTGTTGGTATTTCAAGATATGAGTATTGCTAAAAACAACAATGATGATCCAGAAGTGACGTCAAGCAAACGCGCAATAACCGAAAAAAATAACCGATATTTTATTTCGGTTTGGTTATGGTTTCGGTTAATGCCACATGTAAGTTTTTCAGTTCGGTTACGGTTTCGGTTCGGCAATTTCAAACGGTTTTTATCGGTTTTCGGTTACGGTTCGGTTACGGTTCGACTCCCTGCTGATAGGCCAGATAAGACATAGTTCACGTGATCACGAGAAGACGAGGGCAGAAGTGAAATTCGCCTGATAGGCCAGACGTCGTTCACGTGATCACGAGAAGACGAGGGCGGAAGTGACGTTGTGGTATTACTGCGGCGAATCTCGCGACGGCAGCGCACGGCCACATGACTGCGCGTGGCTGTTATAAGGCAGGCAGGACAAATATTTAGGCCTAAATTCGATATCTTCGTGGCGGAAAAATTGTCCACAAAAACCAAACGGAGACGATGTGCAGTAAGTGCTACCGCTTCGCACCGAACACGTAGTTTTAAAATAGCCTTGCCACTGAATGGGAAAAACTGAAGCTTGCGAAAAAAAAGTTGACGAGACAACAAACACGGTAGCTTAAAGCTGACACAACCTTCAACAGAAACCTTTTTCAATACAATTATTAGTAACGCTGAGCATGGTTCGGAGAAGAGATAAAAAAAAAACTGGAAAAACAGCCGATTTTTTGGCTCTCTCAAGGGCGGGTCATACATTTTTCAGGTCCGTCAAGGGGGTAGGCAAAACACACTGACCAAACTGGAAGAAAAAGTCATTTTTTTGGCACTTTTTGCAATCAGAATTTCTAAAAATGCCTCAGCTTCTGGGTACTCCCAGACCACCATGATGTGAGTGTTTACAAGATTTTGAAGCTATTATTACCAGTGCTGCTAGTATAGTTTTTACAAAGAGCTTTGTAGAAAAGCTTGCCGCTACTTTTTTCTCCAGGTTTTTTTTTGGCACCCTGCTGACTTGGCCATATGAACAGTTCGCTCAACATTTGCCGAAGTATCACTTCGAACTTCTCCAGTTTCCGATTCTGTAGTTGGGTTCCAAGCTTGAACGTACGGTTGCCCTGTATCGGACATACCAAAAAAAATAGGTTTGTTATCTCGACATAACCAACTCGTTATCTCGACATAACGTATTTCCGTTTCTGCTTCCGTTACTACTTACGTTACTACTTCCGTTACTGCTTCCCGTAAGATAACGAATTGGTTATGTCGAGATAAGAAATATAGTTTGTTATCTCGACATAACGAATTTCCGTTTCAGCTTCCGTTACTACTTCCGTTACTACTTCCCATAAGGTTGCAGAAATGGAAATTTGTTATGTCGAGATAACGAATTGGTTATGTCGAGAAAACAAATGTAGTTTGTTATCTCGAGATAACAAAGTTTGTTATGTCAAGATAACAAACCTAATTTTTGATTCTTGGCATGTCCTCTACAGGGCTCCATATGAATATCAGTGGGCATTCCAAAAAAGTAGCTGGCCACGTTTTGATGGTTATATACGTATGAAATCAAGTCGCGCTTGGAATGAAGAGCAGCATGCGATGAATTATGTGTGAAATCCGTATTACTGTAACTATAATAGCTATTTTGAAAAAAAGCCATCATGTGCTAACTGAAACAATGCTATTTTGATGTTTAAAAACCAAATTCCCGCAATGAACAATTAAAGCGTAACATTTTTTTCCCTCGCCCCAACCTGCCAATTCTATAGTTTTTGTTTTGGATGAATTCTTTTGTGCTGCTCACAGCAGCATTGGAATACCGCTGCTCATCCAGTTTCGGGTAAAGGTATATGACGATGATTGAGAACTCGTAGGCTATTTGGTATCGTTTCGATTACGTTCACAGTTTGCAGGACTTTAGAGTAGTGTAATTTCAAGGGTTCACTGCAGACTTATGAAATTCAGACTTTACTTTATCCTTAGACATAACGCATTTTACAAAAATAAACATTTAACAATCCGTACATGAATAGAGAAATTTTCCAACAAGACAGTTCGTTCAAAGAGTTATGTCCTTCTTTATTATAAGGGCTTGCTCCCGCACGTGTCCTTTTCTAAAGTGGTAAATACTTGCTATATTTTTCCATACTTGGTAAATGTTTCTTTCAAGCGTTCGAATAGGACAACGTAATTAGCCCTAATTACAGTCATTAGGTAATTACAGACAAGCCAACAAGCCAGAGATGGCAACTTTACAGTAGTGACAAATGACGACTCGCGTGAACTCGAAAAAGGATGATTTTTTTTAATAAACGTGAAAAGCACAATTTTCCGTTAGTCCAGTCAAATTAGCTTTTTTGCGGAAACTAATTCGCATTAAGCTGAAAATTGGTACATAACCCGTATACGTCATAGTAACCAACATACTAAAACTCCCCAACATTCCGAGTTGAGCTTTCGCCACCATCTTGGAAAAATAGTTAAACGTCACTTCCGGTTTAGCGTGTACGTCCATTATGTTGTCTCCCGTTAACTTCACGGAAATAATGCATTAGACCAAAGTTGCAGATCATAAAATTTCCGACAAAAGTCATCTCAAGTGAAAATTTCCGAAAACCTATAGTTTTACGAGAAATTAATGGTTTAATCGTACACAGCCAAAATCTCATGTTAAGCGTTTTTCTCTCATCACGGTTTTAAATTGTACACAGCGGTATAGGGAATGAATTTACGTCAAATGTGCCCGAATAGGAATTGACGAAGATCAATATAGCTAACGAACGTCGCAAACCGCATCCATTTATCTTAAATAGTTGGCAAGTTACCGCGATTTCTGTATCTAATGCATATACAATGAAACATAACAATAGACGAAGGGCCTTCAGAGGTTTATAGTTCTAAACAATCATTTTGCAGCATTGTTATAGTTCTAAACAATCATTTTGCAACATTGTTATAGTTCTAAACAATCATTTTGCAGCATTGTTATAACACGTGTATTGTAAGAGGTATGGTCCTAACTCTGATTTCCGTCGACTGTTATATTATTGCGTATAATGGCGTAGTACTGTAGTACCAATGTTTTAAAACGATCCTGATTTGAATTTTAGTTTCTGGGGCCGATGGCCATGCTTTCTGGTCTTCAGCAAGTTACCGCTGCTAGAATACCAACCATAGTGATTGAAGTGCAGCTTTGATGGCCAGTTTTAACTAACCAATTGCACTTATTTGGTTAGCAAATATGTCAAGCTGCTTTTTAATCTGGTATTTTAGTCCGGTCAATCATGGGTTTGACCTGAAAAATAGTAAAAAAAAGCAATTCCGTCACAACAGGGTTCAAAAATACGTTTCGAGAATCACAATACGGTTTTGCGACTGAGCCATTACCACTTCATCTTTAAACAGCTGTAGGATGGTCCCTAACTAAGCTATACAATATCGGTTAGGATTGTTGGAAAGAAGATATCCACACCTTTAAGATCATACTAAGCATGTCTAATTAGGACAATTAGAAAGCTCGTAAAAGCATTTTGAAATCGAAAAATCACAATACGTTTCGTAAGTAGGCTATTTTAAATAACGGAATTGTTTTGCAGCGAAGAGAGCAAATAACAGCAGCTTGTCGAAAATCTATATTGGGATGGAGCGCGTCAGCCTCGCAGCCCATTTCGCATCTATTTTACACACTCCCACCAAATCGTTTCAAGTGACCGACGTAACATCTTTTCTTCTCTATGATCCGACATGATCGGACATACTGTTCTTCACTCCTGGAAGGTCATCGCCATGGTTTGTGTTACTGCTGGTCCTCCTTCCGTTCGTCCATACACAAGCTATGCTTCATGCCAAAGGCACCCCGAGGGAAGCTTTGGCCAGGGCAACTATACCGCCACCTTTATACTCGCCAATTTCGGTGAATATCCTTTCACCGCCTGTTCCGGATTCGCCACACTGTTTGCAGCCTGCCATCGTTCGCTTGCCTCCTTCACCTGCTCCCTTTGCTTTGCCCTTCGCCTACCCTCCCTTTGGCTATCAATGGGGCTTCCTTGAAAACCACCACAATGTCTCCTGTCCCTTGTGGACAAGTTGTGATCTTCATTCCTTCAGTCCAAGCTCAAGCTAAATTTCAAACCCCCTGCAATGCAGAAAATCGCCATTCTGCTCTTCCTTAGAGCAACGTTCATCAAACCCTCAGCCTTCGGCAGATAACAATCCTTCAAATGAGCCACTTTCCAAGGAGAGGGTTCACTTGCTCGTGGATAATGCCCTTCACTCCTTCAGTTCAATGATGAAGCCTTCGCTTCGCCCTTTGTCTCCAAGCCAATACACCCACGACTTGGGTAGAGTAGCAGCCTCCGGCATTGGTGCTCACAAACGTCACCAATTTTTCTCTGTATGCACCGTCCTGGGCCTTCACAACTCCACAATTCACCCATTCGCATTCCTTTACCGTAAGTCTTCCAAGCAGCCTTGGGTCTTCAGACCAATCCTGCGTCCGCCTTCGCTTCCTCGGCCATATTGACCAGTCACGATCCCTGATGACAGACTCTGACGCTTTTCTCAAAGACGTCCACCGTTCTGCTGCTTCCATTGTTTCTCGTCACGCTCACTTTGCTGCATCCTTCACTGATGACCCTAACCCTTTAAAAATTCCTCTACCGGACTTTCCCGATTTTTTTCTCTACAAGCCTTCGTTTCCACGATGGACCATGCCAAGAACCAGGGTGTGTCTACTGGATTTAGTTTTGGTCTTCGCGACCGGCTTCCTTGGCAGCCTCAAGAACAAGCAGTCCTCACAACACGCGTTCGCAATGGAGGCCTCCTCCTCGGCAAAGGATACTCGTTGAAACTAGATAAGGATACTCCTCTTCCACGACCTGGCCATGAAACCTCCTCCTTACGCCCAACTGGGGACAGGAATGCTAACCCCTGGAACTTTGACACATATCCGTAGTCGGAATTCCTTCCCTCTGAAGTCAATATGGATTTTCTGCTCAGACCTCTTCATCCCACCAAAGGTTTTCAGTCCCTGAACACGACTGCCTCCTTTACCTGGTCCTTCGTGCCACATCCCAAGCAAACGTCCTGAACACAGCAGCAAAAGTTCTCTGTGAGAATCTTTCCTCTGAGTCACCTCTATTGGAAACCTGACGTCTAGCTTTCCTCATCAGCCAGGTCTTTGCAAGGCCTGCTTCACAACTTTCCACTTTATGAACTAGCTCACCAGGGCGCTTTTCAGTTCTTAACTCCTCCTTACTCCTAGCCTCCAGCCTAAACGATTCGACACGACACAAACTTCGTAATCAGCTGCTTCATGAATCAGATATCTTTCGAGGTCTCAGTCCGAAACTAGCTCCGCGTCTGGACAGTGCTCACAAACCGAAGGCATCCCGACCCAAGCAACCTAGGTTCTTCTCTAAAACCCTTTCATGTCCCTTTCGTGCAGGCCCCAAGGGCAACTGGAGGGTCTTCGCCTTCGCAAGACAACCAGGATGCGACCTTCTCTAGCCAACCCCCCGACGGATGCAATGCCCTTTCGCAACACAAGTCCCGGTTATGGATCGGGACGATCCCAGGGCTGTAGTGCTAGTCCCGACCATCGAAGCCAATACACCTCTTCTGGCCCCATGCAGTAATCTCGCTTCAGTCACTGACATTCTCCCTTCGACCCTACCTGAGGGGTAACCTTTGCCATTTTCTTCCAACCTGGCACATTCTTACTTTCAACCCGTACATCCTCTCGATCATAAGCGAAGGGTTTCTTCCTGACTACTGTAGTCATCCTCCACTGATCTCTTTTCAATCATGGTCGTTCATCCCCTTTATCTGTGGCCAGCTAACATCCGAAATTCGGGATCTCCTTTCCAAGGCTGCAATTCGACATTGTCCCGTTCCTCTTTGTCCCAGATTCTACAGATTCTTCGACCAAAGAAAACCAGTGACGACAGACCCCATTCTTCAATCTTCAATCTTTGACCCCCTAAATCAGCAAATCCAGAATTCCCACTTCAGAAGGATTTCGCTTTGTACAGAAGACTGGACGATTTTCATCGATCTCGAGGATGACTATCTACATCCCGCTTCATGTGTCTGTCTGGCACCTTTTTCATTTCATCTACAACCCCACGGTCTTAGGAGTTCTCCTTTCGATCTCATTACCACCCCTCACATCTTCACGGCCATCCTCAAATCCGTTTTGGCTGTTCACTACCAGAATCGGATTCAAGCAAGCACTTATCTCGATGGCTGGCTCTTCTCTCACCAAGACCCTTCGATGCTCCTTCGCAGTTCAGACTCACCCTACACATCCTCCAGCAGATGGATTTCGGGGTGAACCCCTTGGAATCTCATCTAATCTCTTGTCAGACGTTCGTCTTGCTTGGTGTCTTCTTCGACCCAGCCTGCGTGATCCATATGCCTTCTCCCGATAGAATCTCCAGCCTCCAGACAACAATCAGAACCTTCATTTGTTTCTCAGTCTACATTCTCACGGTTCTCAATTCGTTATTGGGGCACTGGACTCGCTAGCAAATTCCGTTTCTCATGGCCAATGTCAGTACGGCTGAGTGTTAGGACTCTGCCCTCTGGTTTCAAAGGTCGTGGGTTTGATTCCCCACTCAAGCAGTCTGACATTTAAGTCCAAAAGGCTATGACCAGCCTCGCCATCATTTTCGCATAGACGAATGGGGCACATGCTCTCTACTCTCCCCACGCGACTTTCTCGAGCCCTGAATTTGCCCCACTTCTTTCCAGACAGTATCACTGAATGAGCCTCCTCCAGACCTACATCTCCTCACGGACACCTCTCGTTAAGGTTGAGGGGAGTCACCATCAACTCGGCTCATGGCAACCCCATAAACCAGAACACATCAACGTTCTCGAACTGAAGGCAGTTCTCTACGCCCTTCGCCACTTTCACAGTATCATCACAGGGAAAATAGTTCGAGCCCATGCCAACAACACAACGGCCATAGCCTACCTGCAGAAAGGGGGCGAAAAGTGGTCTCGCAACCTTCATACCCTCACATCAGCAATTTTTCGCCTCTGTAGTTTCTTGGGAACGACCATACTGCTTCTCCACATTTCAGGCGGCCGAAACGTGATTGCCGACTTAGTCTCGACATTCCCTCTTTACCATGGAATGGACTATAAAGATGTCCATTTGGGGCGTCCCTGTGGCTGTCTTGCCGTTCCGTCTTGACCGGTGAATGAACTCTAAAGGTGTCCATTTAGGGCGTCCCTGTGGTCAACCTTTGCCACGAAGAACAATGCCAGACTTCGCCAGTATGCGAGTCCAGTCCCCAACGACCGAGCTTCGTCAATGGATACTCTCAACCATTTGCAGGGACCACCTCTACAGCTACCAGTTCCCTCTGTTCAAACTCCTGCCTATCGTCCTTCGCAAGACTGCGCTGTCTCCGGGCGTATTCCTACTGGTAGCACCAGATTGGCGAGCTGCCTCGTTGTGACCCCAGCTTCTGAACCTCCTAGCTGAGTTTCCACAGTTTCCTGGTCTTCCCGAACCAGGTCTCCCACCAGACAAAGTTCCATCCTCATCTTCGGTCCCTGAAATTGCATGGGTGGCTACTATCATAGGACTCCTCCTGACAGCAAGCGTTTCTAAAGAGCAGGCTTCCTACATATATTCCATAGCTATCCATTCGTCCACCAACAAGACAGTTGGCTGAGGGGTGCCTCTCGTTTTGTTGGTGCTTTCCACAGCAAGTCGATCCAGTGAATCCCCGTTTTCCAGATTTCTTGATCTTTCTCAACAACCTCCCCAAGCAAGGCCTATAATGGTCTACCATCTTGGTGTATCACTCTGCTCTCAATTCCCGTTTTTAAGGCTGCTGGAAGTTCTCATCTTTTGGGGGACTTTCGGATTTCTTCACTCGTCAATTTCTGGATTGGGATTGGGATCTTTCGATTGTTCTCAATTCTCTACTAACAACACCTTACGAACCATCTTTCTGCTGCCTTAGTCATCTCAACCCAAAAATGTCGTTTGAAGGTGCCGCCCACCTTCAATGTAGTGAAGTACAAGCCTTATCTGCCATTGCCACCGACTGCCTTTTCCTTGCGGACTTCAAAGGAGTAGCCCTGACCACTCGAGCCTTGTTTCGGCCAAGACCCAGAATCCCTGCGAACGATCCCTTTTTTTCATCATTCCAGCACTGTCCTACTTTCTCGGTGACAAACCCGAACGGGAACTATGTCCCGTGCGGGCTCTTCTTTTGTATCTCAAGAAAACCGTACCCCTTCACAAGGGTCGCTCCCAGCTTTTTCTTCCTTTCACAAACACCTACAGCGTGACTTCTGCTCAGATGATTGTGACGTGCATCAAGACTGTCATTGTTATATTTCGAAACATATAAAAAAAAAAGTTATTGGGAAACCGACAAGTTAGGGATTTGAATGCTTGAAGTCAGCTACATAAATTTTCCTGGACATTATTGAAGCCTTTGTTTACAAAATTGATTGCATTTACTTGCCACGCAGTCTTTTAGCGTTATTGTTTTGCTAAACACACATCTACAGAAGAAGGTCTATGATCTAACTAAATACAACGAATGTTTCGAAGCAAGAGTGGTTCTGGTGTTTCAAGACAGACACAGGAAACAATAAAAAGAACTGCATATTTTGCATGAACCAGCATTAATTATAAGGGAGACTTTAGGTTACTTTGGTGCAAACCTTACCTTTGAGCAAGCAATTAAACGAAGGTGCTAAATTTCATGATGATTACTTGGTGTAATTGACTTGGTAACTAGTGATGCTTCATACTATAACAAAGCTACGTATATGATTACAAAAGTTACAAACTTTTTGGAACTACTCCAGTTACAGTAAAATCTGACGATAAGTCATATGACAAGTGCAATTCTATCACTTACTGTTGAAGCAGCTTCAGGCATAAAATGAAGTCTTGAGTATGAATTCTGTTGTGGAATTATACGAATCCACAACTGGCATTCTACTGAACAATCGCGATTCGAAGGTTCGTCTGTTATCTCATTGAGCTATTTCAAATGAGCCAAGAGTTGTGCACAGCAGTTTCAGAGTTAAGGTGTCTCATTGAGATTGGTCGTGTTGTATTGGTGCAGAAGGTTCTTCATATTCATGGCCAAGATGAAGAAGACAAAGTTGTTTCCGATTTCAGAATATCTCAAAGTGACCGGACAAAGCTGTGATGTCAATATTGGAGATACCACATGGTCCTCTGAAAGTCTGACATCTCTCCAAACAGCATTATCTCAAGAAATTTCCTCCTTCATTCACTGGGTTTTTGACACAAATTCTTTGCGAGATCTGTTGCACAGTAAAGAAGAGAACAAGTTCGATGGATCGCATTAAGCTTTATCGAAAATATCATTTATACTTTTAGAAATGGTCTTCTACAAGGAATTACATATTTTTACTCACATGCAACTTGTATCTAACATAGAGAAGCGTATCCCTTCTTTAAAAATTAAATTGGCTGAAGCACAGAGCATCATACGATACTATCAGAAGATACCTAACAGTTGTTACTCAACAGGAGTCTTTAAATGCTAATCGTCACCAAGTCAACATAACTCAAACATTGAACAAACATATCGGGTGATCAATTTAAGATGATATCGACAAGTTCAAATTTCTGGATAGTGGGATAATGCATCAACCTACTTAATTTCTGAAGAAGGTCTTTGCTTCTACGTGTATGATAGAAGTTGCAGGCGAGTAACAAATGCTTAACTGGTTGAATGCGACCATTTCTCGAGTAACAAATGCTTAATTGGTTGAATGCGACCATTTCTCGAGCAACAAATGACTAATTGGTCGAATGCGACCATTTTTAACTGTGTAAACGATATTTTGGGCCAAGCTTACAACGATCTGCTGAATTTGTTCACTTAACGTTCCCTTGCGACAGATCCTTACAAGAATTTGTTTCATAAAAACAGAGAATTAAGTAGATGTCAGACTTCCAGAGAAAAGTATGGTATCTCCTACATTGAAACCGCTCCTTCTTTCTGTCATGGCTTTTCTTCGAATCTTAGCAGCAAACTAAATTATATTTCTTAGTATCTTCAAAATATTTAACTTCAGTAATGTTAATGCTAAAATCGCTTAATTTTATGCTTTTTCCCCCAATCCAACAATTACAAAGCTTAAATAAATTTTTAAAACAATTAGCTCCAAATGTTCCTGCTAACAGCACTGCTCTGTGTTATCCATTATAAACACAGGCAAGCACTCGTTACTTCAATTATCACTTTAGGTTACCCCTAGAAAGGGGACCGTGGCAAAGTCCCCGCCAGGGCTGCCGGCCAGGGTAGCGTGAGAGGCTACCATACTCCTTCAGCGGCTATGGGAGTATTCTGGCCAATTCTGGACAATCTTTCGGCCCCTACGATGATCGGAGGTTTCCTGGATCGAATACCCGGGTTGGCACCTCCCATTACCAGATATTTCTTCTTCTCTAAAAGTCTGGTAATGTTCAAAATTGAGCCGGCTCAGCCATACAAGCATTAAGTTGCTTCGGCTGACTTAAGGCTCAAAGAAATTAATTTTAAAAAAAAGTGCGACTAAGTAACATCGAGATGAAGAACGTAGAACGTTGTTTATCAACGTAGTTTTCTCATTCCAACATGTTTTCGGACCCTAACATGTAAGACGTCATCGATGCCAGTCATTTTCCTACTTTTACACACATCACATGCCTCCACCTTGCAGTTTGTACTGCCCGTGCAATTTCACTATCAAGAAGTATGATGTGTGTGCCTTTCACCATGCTGCCACTGTATCCCAAGATCTTAGTAACCTCGCGTAGGTCGAATTAGAAACAGAACCAAAGGCTTAGGAACGACGAGTCGAAAGAAACTCCCACCACTCCCAAATCTTTTGCCGAGGGATCATCTGGTTATTCTAAATCTTGTCAAATGAAGAAATCCAACAAAACTTCTCTCAATCGTCATCTTAATTTATTAATGCTGTCCCGCCAGTGGATTTTTACCAGGAAATGCTTGCAATGCAAAATAGCCTGGCAACGTCACTGCAAGCCGGGACCAGCCCATCGTCCCATCGCAATCGGACTTGTGATTGCGAGGTTAGGAAGTGCAGCAAAGTTAACATGAATATTCAATTTGACGTGGTAGAAACTCTGCTTGCTTCGGCCTTAGACTCACTTGTTGGTTCCAATTTTTTTCCGCCTTCGATTCTAAGTTCGATCAAATGACTGCTCTCCTTTTTTCTGCATTAGAATAACTACTAGCGATGTCGCTACGAAAGTGACTATGGCCTCATCCATTGATCGCTATGTGAAGGATCCCATCTCATAAAATTCTTTCGGTGCCGAGTAAACACAAACACAAAGGATTCACTTCACCACTTAAAAAACCATCCACTTAATCACGATCAATGTCTTCCACAGCCTCCTCATAAGGAAACAGAGTCGGGGAATCATATTCCGACAATGAAGCCCAGGCTGGTTACGGATACAAGCGATGAGGATCAGTAAAGTAGCCGTTCACCATCCGATCCTCCGAAGCTAGAGGACTTAACAGGTGAACCTGGGCCAGTTGGGGTTGAGTCCAAGTGTGATTGATAGTAACTGTGAAAACTTTGCCACATTTGTAATAATGTGCGGTCATCTAATACTGGCATCTGAAAGGTTTCTTCGGCAACCAATTCCTAAAAACATTCTGAAGATGAATTTCGAAATATCGTTCAACAACATCGTCTTAAACTTCAATCGAAATATGGGTTGCTATCGGATGTATCGCCACAAGCGTAGCCGAGTCAATCTTCTACTTATTTGAAATCTGCAAAATGACGTCATCTTAATTCTCGATCTGTGTCATCATTATCTATACGTTCTTGAACAAAGCCCCCGAAACCCACTCAACATCGTAGCTCGTCTCAATGCAAGTTTAGGTCCCCAGAGGCGACATCCATCTCTGATAGAAGCACCGCCAAAGGACAACGTTTGGCTTCTCCTATTTTACGTCAGCAAACATTGAAGAAAACATCAGGTTCTTCTGTTAAATTCAATCTAGTCAATTTCGACCGTCCCTCGACCGGTACTGATAATAAAACTTCTCGTAAGCGTTCTCCCTCTGTGCTCACTCAGTGCTTCGGATGAGTATTTGGGTGTTTCTCTTGCCTTTTCAACTCGTCCTTGCAAATCACTTGTCAGTTTGCAAATAACTTTTTCTTTGGTGTATTTTTAGTGTGTTATACATCTGTTGTCGTTTTCACTAATAGCTAATCGTATTCTCGGGTTTAAGGTTTTGCCTTTTTTTTTTGTTTATCCCAAGGCCCCACTTTTCTGCTAGCTATATTTGAAAATCAAAAACACTAGATAATCATATTAAATTTAGATAGTTTTTTTTAATGACGTGTAGAAGCAATTCATAGTGAAATACACAGTGTATGGCGTATCTTCTTCGGAGCCCATTTTCCCGCAATTAAAACATCACACAATTTTTGATGTATCGTCGAAATGGGTCTTGGTGCAAGCGATCATAATATGGTTGTGTTCAAGCTCCATCACTTGCTAACCGTTGCACACATTCAACCTAAACAGTGTATTAACCTTTAATAGTTTATGTGATCTTTTGACGAAGGTTGATTGGGAAACTAAGTTACTGCAATGCAACCACCCCAATGTGGCTTGGAACAAGTTCAAGAGAGTTATTAAGTCACGCACCACGCTTTGTTCTCAATCTTTGAAGCTCAAACACTACTCTCAAACACTGAACTTCAAGGAATTGGCAATACTCAGCAAGGAACAAGATGCCTAGCACAATGTACGTTATAATAGGTCACCCGCAAATCTCAAATTGTTCCAGATTACAAAAAAAAAATACTCCAAATGCGTGAAGGAACTTGCAACTTCACTTGAGATTAAAACCCTCTAAGAAGGGAACCTTTCGCCATTGTTACGCTTCTACCATAAAAAAAACAAATGTAACTCGTTCTATCCCGCTGCTTCAGTGTTTTTGATTCTGCAAATATGGCTAGCAGAGAGGTGGGTCCTTGGGATAAGCAGAAAAAAGGCAAAACCTTAAACCCGAGAATACGATTAACTATTAGTGAAGACGACGACAGATGTATCACACACCAGAAATACACCAAAGAAAAAGTTATTTGCAAACTGACAAGTGATTTGCAAGGACGAGTTGAAAAGGCAAGAGAAACACCCAAATACTCATCCGAAGCACTGAGTGAGCACGCTTACGAGAAGTTTTATTATCAGTACTGGTCGAGGGACGGTCGAAATTGAATAGATTGAATTTAACAGAAGAACCCAATATTTTCTTCAAAGATCCCTTACGTAAAATAGGAGAAGCCAACTGAAGCAAATGTGCCGAGTTCTGAATTCTCAAAAATGTCGTTACTTACAACAGTCTCCTCCCATCATTTGTTGTTTTAAGCATGTTTTCACTCATCTTTTTATGTGGTAGGGAGTTAGTAGTATCAATTTGGTATCCTTCCCCATCGCATTGCTGCTTATATGTGACAATAAAGTTTATTATTATTATTATTATTCACGCCTACCTTCAAGAAGACAATGTTATGTTAGATTAAAGTACACATCAAACAAAGTTTAGGTCTTTTTTGCTCATCTTCTTGCTAACTGCTTGTGGTCCAGCACTTTATGGGTTGGAAAAAAATCCCATAAAGATGAAACTTGGCACATATGTCCAGAAATACTCCCTGAGTAATATACCGAAAGTCCCCTAAAATCCCACTGGAGTTTTTGCCTACCTCCGGCTACCAAATTCGTATTTTCTTAAATATCACACAAACTTTCACT